>CM021109.1:105635606-105775107 GCA_007115665.2 Sequoiadendron giganteum
GAGAAGTGTGATCCTACCTCAGATACCATTCCTCCCCTAGAGAGTGACTCTACCCTCATAAAGGAGGATAATGCTTTCAAGCCAAATAAGGGAAGTGGGACTGCTCCCATAGAAACTTTTGATGTCCATTGCTGGAACAAAACACTCTATGTAGAGCCGCCCCCTCTTGAATCTCTACAAGCTCGTTATGGGTTCGGTTATAAGCTCGCCTCTCGGTATGGATTTGGGAAGAAAGGCATAGCATTTATCAAGCAAGGAATACAAGTCCCTATCTAGTTTAAGCAA
Organism: Sequoiadendron giganteum; assembly: GCA_007115665.2. Taxonomy (NCBI): domain Eukaryota; kingdom Viridiplantae; phylum Streptophyta; class Pinopsida; order Cupressales; family Cupressaceae; genus Sequoiadendron; species Sequoiadendron giganteum. Next base: position 105,635,892 of record CM021109.1, read on the forward strand.
TGACAGTGCATCCTAGGTTTTGGATGTCTTGTTGAATAGTCTAGACAAAAACCCTGGTGGGGTGTTAGCATGATTTCGGTTGAACCATTGAACTTGGTCTATCCTGACTTGATAGAAGAAAGGGGATGATCCGAGAAAGTACCTATAGATGTCTTCTCTTTGGATGAAGCATTGGGGGAATTTCTAGGTGCTTACTCTTTGTTACCTCGTTATCATCACAAGAAATGATTCCCATATTGCTTACATAAACAAGCATACTTTGGAGAATCCATTCTGAGAATTGATGAGGAGTACCCTCTATCTAACATCAGTGATGATGTTTCAATATCTTATCCCGAGTACCATAGTTCCCTCCTTAATAGAGATACTGTCGAAGTCCCCGTTGATATAAAATCTTCAGAAAGAGTAATCAATATTGGGAAGTGTCTCTCTTTCGAAGAGGCAGATGAACACTCTGCTCTCTTGCGTACTTACCCTGATATTTTTCTCTTGGATGTATGAGGATATTATCAGTATAGATGAATCCATAGTCATCCATAATATTGTTCTATGTCTTGATACTAAGCCTGTTAAACAAAATATTTGAAAGATCAATCCTAGGGTAGCCTTAATGGTCAAGACTGAGATAGAGAAGCTATTGAAAGTAGGCTTTATCTATCCCATTGACTATTATCCTTGGATCTTGAATATAGTAGTTGTTAGTAAACTTGATGGTCGTATTCATATATGTATTGAATTTTTGGGATCTTAACAAGGCTTCTCTTAACTTGGATGAATTTTTGTTACCTAATATAGATATGATTGTGGAATCGACTGTAGGCCATGCATTTTTATATTTTATGGATGGTTTCTCGAGTTACAATAAAATTTGTATTAATCTGGATGATCAATACAAGACAGCCTTCACTACACCTTGGGGGACTTTATGCTATGTGGTCGTGCCCTTTGGACTAAAGAACGTAGGAACAACTTATCAATGAGTGATGACCTTGATATTTCATGACTTCATCCATAAAATTTTAGAAGATTATGTTGATGACATCCTGGTGAAATCTGTAAATCATCAAGATCATGTGAGGAATATTTGTCTTATCTTTGAAAGGCTTTGACTTTATAGGATGAGACTCAACCCCCATAAGTGTTTCTTTCGCATTGAATCCAGAAAGCTTCTTGGTTTTATAGTCTCTTATCTTGGGATCAAATTCGACATGAATAAGATTGATGCTATTTTTAACATGTCTCCTCTGAGGAACATCACTGAGTTGCAAAGCTTGCAAGGGAAGATTCAGGCAATTCATAGATTCATATCTTAGTTGGCTGACCGAACCCTTCCTTTCACTCATCTCCTGAAGAAATATGTTTACTTTATGTGGGATGAAGAATGTTAGAATTTTTTTGAATCCATCAAAGCTTATTTGGCCAATCCTCTTGTATTGATTTCGTCTATGCAAGATAGACCCTTCCCCCTTTACCTTGTTGCCTCATCATACACTTTTACGGCCCTATTGGCCCAATATGATGATGCAAGAAGATAGAGATTGGTTTACTACATTAGTTGCATCCTAGTCGATTGTGAAACTCGCTATTTGTCCATGGAGAAGTAGTGCCTTGTTGTTGTATTCATTACATAGAAGCTGAGACATTATCTCCTCCATGCGGAGACTCATGTCATAGTGAAAACAAATCTCTTGAAACATCTATTTCCTAGCACCGACCTTGCTGGAAGATTAGGTAAGTGGGATATGTTGTTGTCTAAGTTTGATATAAAATTTGTCACACAAAAATTAGTAAAAGGACAAGCGGTGGCCGACCAGTTGGTGGACTCTCCCTCACCTTGCTCCTTCCTTGGGTTGGACCTATTCCTTGATGAGAATATCTTTGCAATCAACTATGACCTCGAATGGAAAATGTACTTTGATGGGTCAAGGTGTCAGGCCAATTCTGCAGCAGGCGTAGTCCTGACCTCCCCCAAAGGAAAACCGACCCCCCTATCCTTTTGATTATACTTTCCTTGCACCAGTAATATCACTGAGTATGAAGCCCTTATTGTTGGTTTGTGTCCCACGATTGCGTTGAAAATTAAGTATCTTCGTATACTAGGTGACTCTAAGCTTATTGTGAATTAGATCATGGGAACTTATCAAGCTAAAAAAAGTAAGTTGTCCCAATATAGAGACCTCACTTTGTCCTTTCTTAATTAGTTTTCCTCCTTCACAATAAACAACATTCCTAGGCGAGAAAAGAGACATGCAGATGCCATGGCAAGCACAACTTCCTTGATACCTTCAGAGGAAGACATAAAGGAACACCACTTTATGGTGCAAGTCATGTGAACCTCGGTAGTTCCTGATCAACTCATGGTCAAATCTCTGGTTTTCCTTCATACAGATTCAGGAGAGTGGTACTCTAGCATCTACAATTACTTGAGGAACAAAAACTTCCCCGATGTTGCAACAAAAAATTATCGCACTCGTATATGAAATATTTCAGCCTTCTATGTCATCTTATCTGATGTTCTTTATCAAAAAGTGTATAATGGCTTGCTCTTAAGGTGTCTCACTAAAGTGGAGATACCCCTTTCCCTTAAAGAAGCCCATGCAGGCTCTAGGGGTGGACATTTTGGTGGTAGATCCTTAGAGAGAAAACTGCCGCATATGGGGTACTACTAACAGATGATGGAACAAGATTCCTTTGGTTTTGTCAAAAAGTTCCTTCATTGTCAACAAAATAGCTTCCTTATCCACGCTCCCACTCAGGAGATGTCGAATCAAACTTCTCCTTGGCCATTTGCAAAACAGGGGTTGGATATTATTGAGAAAATATCACCTCCTTCTTCCAAAGGACATACCTTCGTTATCACTACTATGGATTATTTCACAAAGTGGGTTGAAGCCATTCTGCTCTGATTCATGAGTTCTAAAACTATTTGTAGCTTCCTATTGAATAACATCATTTCCTGGTTTGGACTACTTGCTACACTTGTTTCTGACAATGGTACACCATTTAAAAACAAGGAAGTAAAGCAATTCTTGGAAAAATTTCATACTCAACATAGATTTTCTACACCATACTATCTACAATCCAATGGCCAAGCAGAAGCTTCTAAAAAAATTCTTGAGTGAATTCTTCATAAGACAATTAATAAACACAGCAAGGATTGGCACATTCAGTTAACCTATGCTTTGTGGGCTGATTGCATGAGTTTTTGCATTGCAACAGGAATGATGCCCTATAACCTCGTATATGGTGTTGAAGCTATCATGCCTTTAGAGTTGGAAATACCATCTTTACGGGTTTCCCTTAGAGGGGTGATTGATGATAAAACCCATCAGGTCAACCACTTGCATCAGCTTGAGATGCTCGATGAGCACCATTTATAGGCCGTCGAACGCCTTAAATCTTATTGAAGCAGTCGCTATTTAAATGATATAATCAAGGCATGCTTCCTAGGACCTTCAAGATAGGAGACTTGGTTCTATATGAAAATCAACAGAATGTGAATGCGCTACCTGACTAGAAAGGGAAATTTAGTCCTAATTGGTTAGGTCCTTACACCGTGGTTTCTGTATATAGTTCAGGTGCTTGTGGATTATTATCTATGGATATAACACCTATAAAATAACCTATGAACACATCGCATCTTCGTCCATACTATGCATAGTGTGCTAATGTGCCATGTATGTAGTGTGCTCCCTAGAGGGTAGTGATATATTACATATTAACATTTACCCATTTTCACATCATAATTTTTTTTTGTGATTATGGCATGACCATGTGTGTGTGCATATAAAAACATACGTATATGTATCTCACTATGCTAAACATCCATACATCACATCGAATTATTAGATCATCATATCATTTAATTAACATGTGAGAAAACGTGTTAAATCAAATCATGATTAGCATCTAATGAAAGCATACATCCATATAAAAAAAAACCATCCATAGCATGAGCACATATGAAAATGGAAAGAATACACATAAGAAAAGTCATGATACTGAAACTGATGTATACATATATGTATGTCCAATGTATGAATCAAATTTCATATACATGTATCGCGCCACTTCTATAAAAAAATGAGTGGCCACTAAATTTGTGTCTATACAAAAGATCTACAAATATGTATGTATATGTTTGTCTAGCTACAAAAATGATGTACAAAATAGGGGTCCTATCCCCAAGGCTTGTGGCTCCCTGAGCCCTCTAGCTCTGGCGGGCGCTCTGGTGCTCTGGGAGGAGGTTGCACGGTGGTCTAAGATTGAGATCTATCTGAGCATGACATTGATAGACCCACCTGTATCCCTCTAAGATCCCCCTACAGTGAGTAGATATCCATCCTTGCCTGTATCAGCTCCTATTGCAACTGTTGAACATCTATTGGTATCAAAATGACCGGTTGCACATTGAGCTCATCAATGCGGCTTTGAAGGGCATCGCGTGCCACCTCAACAACATCATCCCTCGTCATTGCCGCATCTCACTCGACAAGAATGTTCATAGCTCTCCCGGTAGCTAGTCTCATTGCCCCCTAGTGGTTGTTAGCTTCGTAGTTAGCTACACCACCTTGGCACCCCACTCCTCATACATAGTCCTTAGACATGCCACCGAATCAAAAGTGGGGGATTGTCTCCCCACTAAAATAGGTCGATAAGCATTTAGGAGCATCCCCTAGACCTGTACAGTAGGGGCCACCTCTGAAACACATTTAGCTGTAAACTTAGTCTATCCATGTGCATCCTCTTCAACCATAGAGAGAGAGAAGGGGATCAATATTACATGGAAAGTGTATGTAAGTAACAATAAAAAGAGCATAAGAAGAAATGTGAAAAGTAGGGAATAACAATAATACACTACGTATACCTAGATCCTGTTGCTACCAGGTGGGATCAGGGTGCAGATCAACACTAGGAATAGGGCCACTGGTATTGATGGTCATCCCAGGAGATGCTAGTGTTGCTACCGCTAGAATGGTGGAGGCTGGTGGTGTTGATGAAATAGGGGTAGTTGGGGGAGGAGTTGACCTCCTCCGTTTTCGCAGCCTCACGGGAACCTCCTCCTAACTTGGATCCTCCTCCTCCTCCCCCTCCTCTACTCTTCCCTACAGGAGGTCTCTCCTCCTGCCCTATGATGGCTATTGAGTCTCCTCCTCTTGTGGGCCTAGGTCCCCTCTAGGAGCACCCTCATCGAAGATGGGAGCATGACGATGCCTCTCCAACCACTGAGTAAATTCAACTGCCACCCCAACATTATCCACTACCACCATAGCTGATAGATCATGGTTCAGCTCATCATCATTCAAAAAGATGATTTATGTGATGGAAGGGTGAGGGTGGTCACCAACCCTCACTACACTGCGATGTTCCCTGGTGTACTTGGGCACGTCGGGTGGTATGGTCTGAAAATGGTCGTGTTCCTACATGACCTGACTCCAACAATATGGTACAATAACAAAATCATGGCAAACCACTAAAACATAGTCTCGTTGAAGGTTCCTCAGGAACCTTCTATCATCTACCCACCTAAAATAGAGGTGAGGTTTCCAACGAACCTCTCCCGCAGTGACAATGTCAAACTACAACCTCCAAAATTGTAAGTCTCTGAAGCACCACTGGCCTATGATATCATACCAGTGGGCCATCAGGACATCATACAACTATTGCTAAGGAAAAACAACTGGGCGGGTGCACATAATATGGGAGAATTCCCATACCTACAAAAGTGTGAACGTTGTGAAGCTACAATACTCATAGTGCACATACTACCCCAACTCCTAGTAGAGGTACGCTATCATGTTACACCCCTAGGAAAAAATAGTCCTCTGCTCCATACTGTCCCTAAAAATTCAGACGAGGCCCTTGTGTAGGTGTGTGCCTCGCCCGTCTATGGCGATCCTGAAGGTGACAATCACCACCATCACCCGGTGTAGCAGGAACGCTGTTATCCTCGCATGGTCATACCAATGCGTAGAAATGTGCCCAGTGCCATCACCACTAATGGTCTACCCTGTGAAGTAGTGGATGCCCTCATTATGCTCTTGCACTGACTGAGTGTCATCTAGAACCATCTGTCGTCCATAGATGGGAAGCCTAAGGATTCGATAAAAATCCTCTAGTGTGATGGTCATCTCCCCATAGGGTAGATGAAAACAGGAGGTAGTAGCATCCCATTGCTCCATTAGAGTGCTGAGAATCCTATCATGATAGCGCATCTCTCACATAGTGAACACCTGCTAGAGACCGAATCTCTCTAAGTGTGTGACCTCATCTAGAGATAATCGATCTCTTTGCTCTCAGACGAGGCGGATCACTCACCCTCTGAGATGCTCAGGGATCTCTAGATAATCCTACAAAAAAATAAAAAGGTTTAAGTTAGAAACCTAATCATGCTGGAAAACTCTACAAAAGGACATATGCGTGCCACACAGACGTCTACGTGATGCGCCTACACCCCAAATCCAACATAGTCATCCGGAGGACACTACTGCATCCTTGGGATGACAACACCAATCTGAGACCTCAACACGAGTCCTGAATGTCAGCATGGAGCGAGGAAGTAGATGCACATTTTGGACACCTACGCACCTCAAAATATAAAAATCCTTAAAAAATTAGCTAAATGGCATAAAAATTGAGGCTAAGAAGCCTACCTAGTCAACCTCGCTACCTACGGCAATGTCGTCCCATAGTTTCTCAAGCCTCAATGCCTCATACTCTCTCCTGCTTGACATTTTTCTAACTTTTCTCTCACAAAAGTCAACAATCTTCTCACAATGAATAGTGAAAATGACCCTTCTGGGGGCCACCTAGGTATATATAGGCCCCCCGGGCCACATTTTTCCTGGAGCCCATGGCTCCCTGATTTCTCCTAACTTTACCCCACCATGCTAGGGGAAAACTCAGGAGGTGGCATAATGTCACCTCTTGATAATTTTTTCTCCTCTGAATCAATGACTTTTTCTTGATCATTCTTCTATCCTTGATAGTTTCTTCCGATCTTTCAAAATTGACTCAAAATTTTAGCTTTGTAGGATACAATTTTTCACAATGTTTCACAACCATGGTGTTGCTGATTGTTAAGCTCAAAAGTTGGGGGAATCCTTGATACAATTTGGCTCAACCTCAGTGACCTCTGCAATCCCTCTTTCCTAGCACACATTACCGTAAAATTCAAATTTTGGGTCAAATTTTCCTTCTCTACTTTAGTGAGGCTGATTCTTTTCAAATCGAGCCCACTAAAGTGGAGGAAAAATGTAATGTCGTGGAATTGCACCTAGGGGAAATTCCATATTTTAGCATCTTGCCTAGCATTTATGACACATAAGAGTATTAATGGAAAAGTCCCATAATGCAAAAATTTGCAAGTCTACCTCCATGCGGATGGATAGCGAAATGACAGAAGCCTGACAAGGTTTTTCTCAAAAATCTAGGCTCTGGACACATGTGTGGCAAGTGGACGTTTGCATGGCATGCTAGCATCCTCGTAGTTTTTTGAGTTTCAAAAAACAAATCTATAGCCTTGACCCTTGTGACACGTGTCCTGGTGGTTAGGTCTCGAGTGAAATAATTTTGTTCTGCCCTGGCATGCATTAAAAACTCTTTTTTTCCCTCACTGTGGGGTTGGAAGCCATCAATTCAAGCATTCTCACCACTTGCTCTAGTCTTGGGAGAACTTTACCCTTGAATAGAATAATTTTTACTGGCATAGCTATGTCGAACTAAGGTCCCTCCAATAGCTACCAACTCTCCAGCAACTATCAGATCTCAAGCAAGCACATTACGGTGCACTTGTGTGCTCCGGAAGAGGGTCTCAACCCATGGGTAATGCTCTCTCTTCTTATCACTCTTTGCTACTAGTTCATTTACTACTTTGTGGTGTGGGCTCTACTCCGAAGTGGGTTTTGTTTTCACCACTTACTTTTTCATTTCCTTTACACTCTCTACCAAACCTAGTTGTCCATGGAGTTGGGAACACCAATATGGGCATCTGACTGAGGCAAGCCCCTATACAGCCCCAACCTTTTCCCCTTGATCTTTTGTGTGTAGGTTTTGGAAGTAAGCTTAGACTAAAGGCTCGAATGCATGAAGGTGATATTGTTTCAAGCTCTCTTGTATTCTCTTTCAGTTCTTTTTTTTTTGTTGATCATTTGTCTTTTCACATTTTCTAATCTGAGTCAAGAAGCAAGACTATAGTCTGTCTACCTAAGTGCATGAGTTATCTACAACTTAGGATGTCAGCACATCTTGCAGATGACAGCACATCATGCTGGCATCTAAGAACTATGCTGACATCTTTTGGTCGAGAGCTTCTCAACCGGGGATAGAAACTTAGAAGTCTTGCTCTTTCAGATTTTGGACCTACTTTCTCGTTTCTATTCACGATTTCATCGATCTATTCAATTTGAGGTGTATAAGGGAAGTTCATTCCTTGGTGATCTCTTTAGAAGAAAGAGACTTGTGTACAATAAATCCCCCTTATATCACAATTAGAAATAAGGTTTAGACTTCTATAGAACTCCTAGAATCAAGCGTGAAATCCATTGCTAAAGACATTGAGTGTGAGATTCTTCCACTTTCTCATCTCTATTTTTATCTGAGAACTGTTTCAGAAAGATGGGGAGTTGTTTCTTTAAAGAAGTCTCTATGTTGGATCAGGAGTACAAGGCCTTTTGTAATCTTTCCCAACTGACTGATGTCGATTAGGAAATTTTGCATTGTTCTTTGCTCAAACTTCAAGAATAGCCAGAGGTCTAAGTTCATGCTTCTGCAAGCCCACCTATGAGTCACCACAACTATGAAGAATTTTTTTGCCTTAGTCTTTTTTAATTTTTGGCTTTTATTTTTGGCTTCGAGAAGATCCTCATGTGAAAAAAATGTGTTTCTGAAAGGCATGCAATACGCCACGTGGTGGCTATGCACGTTTTGTTAATCACTTTATTTTTAAGAGGAATTCAGACCACGTGTCAGCTTGGCAGAAGATATCTCAAAAGTTCTTTTCACAAATCTGAGACTGTACACCTGCTCAACGTGTCGTCTCTTCACTATAGGGAAGTTGTACATTGGAGAGTTTTCCTTCAGAGTTTTTCAAAGTGAGCCTTGTTATAATTTTTCAAGGAAAAGATGTGAGTCGGTACCACAAAAGCTACTTGATCGGTCGACAAATCTTTTTTCAAGCTATTTTCTAGGATCTAGGTGTTTATGGAGGGAAATCTTGTTAAAATATCTAAATGATATTAATGCGGCAAATGAGAGTTGATGAGAAATGTTGCCATGACCAAATTAAAGATCTAAGATCAAATTTTGAGCTATCAAGTGAAAACATCTGGCAATCATTACTTTTGAATGAAGTCTGTGTTTCTCTCTCCTTAGTGGCTATAAATTGGAGGTGGCAACATGAAGAAAGGGTTCTTGAAGTTTTCCTTTTGGAAAAAATTCTTTTGTTTTCATAGTTATAGGATTATTTTCATTAAATTTTATAGAACACTACTTCACTTTGGCATGTTATATATGTTTTTTAACCAAAACTATTGTCGGATTGGAATCCAACCTCTATTTTAAAGTTTATTTGATATTTAAAGTACAAGTTATTTGGGAGAAATACTTGAAACTGTGCTTGATATGGCCTTTGTCAATATTTCCTTCTTTATATCTTCGTCCAAAATTGAACACTTTGTCTAGCTTAATCTAAATAGTTTGATTATTTTATTTCCATGTTATATGTGTGCATGATAAATTTATAACCTGTAGAAGTCAGATTATGTCATTGGACTTCTCTATTTTCTTTAAACAATATTTTTTCTTCATTTTATGCTATATTAAGAGGAAGAGTTTATGTAGCTTTTGGATGTTTTCTAGTAACTCCTAAAACTTATATGCTTGGTTGGATCTTAACGAACACTTCCTGTGGTTAGATTGAATAATTGCAATGTGCTTATATCTAGCCTCTATTATTCATTATCTTCCCAACAATGAAGGGATGTGGTGTTCTGTGTCTATCATGTTATTCATAGAAAATAACTTGAGGTTTTGAAATGTTTTAAAAGCGTTGGAACATCACCACTTTCATTTTTATGTTTACATTTATTTCTACCCCTTTTCCCAAATTCAGAGAAGATCCAACTTTCTATAAAAATCGTAGAGGTATTCAATGAGGCGTAGTTTGCTCCCCCACTCGTTGAATTTCCCATAAGACTTTCAGAGAGGTGCAAGCTTTTATGATCATCACACGACAAGGAAGAGAGTCTGGTGTGTGTCAAAATAGAGTGAAGAGGGATTGTGTGGAGTTGGTAGATTCAGAATGATAGAGGAGCTACACCATTTTTAATGGCATCTTAAAATTTAAAAAATGCACACATGTAGTAAAGGTGGGGTGTTGTGTAAGGAAGGGATTAAAGCCACACAAAGAAGAAACAAAGACACATAAAAATAAAAGAGATGATGAGAACATGCACTGATGGAAACAAATAGATACGAGGAGTGAATAAGAAGAGTAAAGGAATTTTTGAATTTATAAAATGTATAAGGTAGAATGAGAAAATAAATAAATTAAATTCAAATTGTGGAGTTATTGTAATTATAAATATCAATAAAACTCTATGCCTATGATAATTTAGAAATGAATTATAGTTTTCTTTGTTTCTAGTGTAGATTGGAATTGAGATTAAATTGACAAATAAAATTATCAATATGACCTATTTCTTGGCTATAGCATAGTATTTTTTTGTGCAATTTTAGCTTTTGTTGTGTTGATTTAGTAGAGGGATTTTGCATTTGCATCATCTTAGTAATCAAGCCAATCTAACATCTTTTATAATAGATGTACTATCTTAGGCCTATTATGATCTATTTACCTAAGTCTATAGAAACTATCAAAATATGTTTCTTTTCATATTTTGTTTCTAGCTTAATAATAGGATATTGCTTTGTTCCATCACAAACATTTTATAATGGTAGTAAAGGGTGGAGTGTAATGATAACAAAAATTCTCACATTTTATCTTGAATTTGAGTCATTTACACATCAAAATATTAATATTTAATATTTTTAAAATGAACAACACAACATTTATGTCTACATGTATTAACTTAAATAAAATAGTTTTAAACTAAAATAAAATAACTTCTAAGGAAATAAAATAGGTCTTATTTGATATCTCTAGCAATTTTTAGATAGATGTATTTAAGATATCTATACTAGCTCATATAAGATTGGTTTATGAAAAATTTGTAAGAACAATTTCATTTTTAGAATATATTATTCTATTTTAGATATAGGTAGGTAGGATTAAATGAACTACCTCTTTGAGGGAATCAAATTTATATTTTAATATGAAAAAAGTGAAAAGTGATGTTATATAATGATTGTTGGTTGATTACGATAGTAGGTATGGTTATGTTTTATGTTGTAATATATACATTTATTTATATTTTATAATACTAGTCTATACATTTTTTTTCATATAATATAAAATTAATGTTCTCAATATTCATAAATAATCTATTATCATAAATTTTTGTTCTTTAATAAATTATAATTTTAATGACCTTATAATTAACAAGGTCCTTTATAATCACAATTTATGGATCGTATGTATTATTATGGATCTTGTAGTCACAATTGATAAATGTAACCTATTATTATGGATATTATAGCTAAATAGATACATATTTATATAATTTTCTTCATTTTTAATTTCTTTTATTGATTTACATTTAAATATGTGTTTTGTTAATGTGTGATAGAGATTTTTTTTGTTAGTTGGATTATAATTTTACTATCATAATATATAATTATTCAAGGTTCATTTTGTATAAAATATAAAACACCAAGTGTCTTACTCAACCACATTATTTCAAAAAAAATTTACGTGTTACTATATTCTACCTCTATTAATTCTATTACAATTGTAGCTAGATTTTTTCTACCCATGTAATGAGTGCATAAATTGCAATAATTTTTTTAATCCAACTAAATCAATTAAAATTCATAAACCTTATTATGTTCATATCACCACATCCCAAAAATTTTACCTTAAAATTTTATGTCTCATACATATATCTCATAGGTATTTTACCTGCATTTTAATAAGGACTTTTGAGAAATGATATAAACCTTAAAATTAATCTAATTGTAATAGATAAGGTTCCCCACTAACTATAAAAATGATATTCTTTTTATTTATTTTGAATGATTAGATGTAGATAAATTTAAGTTCCCTTAAATTTGTATATTACTAAGTTTTTTTGAATCTTAAATTCTACCAAGAACTCATGAACATATTTGAGTTGGTTTTTATTAGGTAAGCAAGGATTTTGAAAGGGCCTTGATCCCTTTTACATCATGAAAGATTTAGTAATAAGTATAGCAACAAGACAAGATAGTAGCAAGAAAGTGCACTCAAACCCAACAAAATAGAAAAAGTAGGACGAGCAACAACACCAGAAGAACAGGCCATCAGGCAACAACAAAGCTACAAAACAACAAGCAGAGAACAACAACCACCCCAGGGGTGGAAAAAATAGACAATACTTAAACCTTTACAAGAAATAACAAATGGGTCCAAAACCCAAAAATCCATCAAAGCAGGCCTTAGAGCCAGTAAAACATGCCTACAACGACCCGATCCCCAAAATTTCTTCAAAACAAGCTTCACAGCCAACATAACAGGACATGCCACCCTCCATGCCAAAATCCTTTCACATAAGGAACCGATTTTATAGTCATAAATAGAGGTATTGCTAATGGAGAAAAATTTCCATACCTTCCCATAATCCCCTCCACCTCTATAGGATAAGTCACCAAGAGAACCCAGTCCACTATAGTAAAGACTCTCTCGCCCACTAGAACTCCACCTCAATAGGAGTGGCCTCCACCTCAATGGGATTTTCAAGAGAGAAACCCATCCGATGAAGCAAGAACAACCCACCACACCCTCAAAAACATCATCCACCTCAATAGGGTAAATCTCCACCTCAATAGGATAAGTCTCCACCTCCATAGGAGACACAAACTAAAGAGCTAGGAATACTGTACAAACTCCAGTAGAAAGAAAACTCCAAGTAACCATGAGCAGCAAAAACACCTTAGTTTTCATAAAAAACTTTTCTTTCAACCCCATCAAGAACAAATTCTTCAAAATATAAGAATCCACAACACCCTTGAAGACCACCAAAGGAAAAAGCATACCAAAAAAGTTAATCATATCCAAGAGAACATCAAAATCAACTTCCATAGGAGTAGAAATAGTTACTTCCTTATGATGGAACCCCTCAAATTTTTGGTTCCATTTCTAAAACTTTGTGAAACTCAACCAGTTTCAATGTGTCTAGACTGAGGGTTTCTCTCATTGCTCTTACCTTGGTATTTTGTTGTCAAGATCTCTCTCTATTGAAACCCTAGGTCTCTACCCTTTTCAATGATATGTCCTATTGTTGACCTCCTATATCCTGTCCCCGATCATGTTAAAACATCTTATGTCATTGAGCTCATGAAATTACTAGCCCCTCGTGCCTAGGTTGTAAACATATTGTATTTTATAAGGTTAAGCAATTGACCTTGTTCACACTTTATATCATTTGAAAAATATGTTTTAATTTCCTCTAAGGCCTTTTATACTTTTTCCTAGATGGTCCCCTTTCTTAAAACAACTTACGGGCATGTGCTAAAATTTCTTCACTTAAGTCTTTTTTACCGTCTCCTTTATCGCTCATCGCGGATAGCTTTAGAAATGTAGATTAAAATGAGTGATGAGTGATGAGTGGTATCTCCTTTTTTCATGCATCATGGATAGATTTTGAATGTTTGGTGTTGTATTAGCGATGCGCGATACACTTTTTTTCTTTGTCATCGCTGGCATCTCTTTTATCACTAATTTCTCATGAGTTTTGTAATGTGAATTAGTGATGCATGATGCCCTCAGAGCTCTTTTTATTTCTTTGCATCCCTCATTATGGATAGCTACACACTTGTCTTGATTAGTTTAGCAATGAGTGATGGGATCTCTGGTCAATGTGTTGTTGTTGTTTTGAAAGGAATGAATAAGTGATATGTTTGTGACTGTTGATTCTAAGGGAGGATGCACGTGGCTTGATCTGGTTCCATCACAATATTTTGATCATCATTGATATAGTCTTGAATTTTAAACATAAATTAGTGATGTGCAATATGAGATAAAGTATTCCAAGAAGGATAGTGATCCAATGGTCGTGATTCCATCGTTCTAGTTCTCTTGTCGTTGATTGAACCCAAAAGATTTGGGGAAGATTTGCTATGGGTGATGGGATGTTTTGAAGGATTTTTCTTTCATTTTTTGGCTTTTTGTACTTCCTCAATGTGAATGAAAGAGCATGGACCAGGGTGGAAATGCATGATAAATGTGATATTTAGAGGACTAATTAAGTTTAGAGTAAACGTGGCAACTTTCTTAGGTGGTATTGTCATTTTTGAGGCATAGGGTGTAAAATACAAAAATGATGTTTGAAGATTATCATTGATTTTATTTTAAAGTAAGATGATCGTCGGCCTAGATTCAATGCTAATCAACTAAGTTGTCAGCTCGCTCATTTGAGGCTCTCCTTGATAATTAATGGCTACATGCTCCTTATTTTTCTACTTAAATCAGATTGTTTGCCTCTTTATCTCACCATTCGCAACCTTCGAGAATTATGAACTGTGAGATAGAATGAGGTAGCGTGTGAGTCTTTGGTCTTCAATTGTAGATGTATTGAAATTTATATCCCTGGTAATTTGGTTTTCATATGAGCTCTCTTCTAAATCATGCATTAGTTGGTTTGAGAGTTCTAATTTTTGGGATAGTGGGTTTTAGTTATCTATAATTGTCATTGGGTCTGGTTCAGATTGTTTGGGTTTGATAGTTTTCTATTTTGTAAGGGGCTTTGGTTGGTGTGTCTTCTCGTAATTGGTGGTTTGTTAGTTTTTTATTTTGTCCTCAAAGAATGGGTAATTTGGGTGTGTCTATTCAACCAATTAGGAGGTTAAGGAGGCTCAGTGTGTTTGAATTTCTAGATGACATTTATGTTACTGAGTATGAGGCACCTGAAACTTCCACACCACCAAAGGGAAAGAGAAGATCCCATGGAAAAAATAAGAAAGATGTTGTCAAGAGCACCTACAATCTTAGGAGCTAGATTATTTCAGATGAATTGGTCAATTTTAAGGGGAAGGAGTTGGTTAAACCTAAGAAGAAAGAAAATAAAAGGAATAAGTATCACAAGGCTTATCTGGGGAGGCACAATTCTCCCATTGAAGTTTCTGACAGCCCTTCGGGTGATGGGGGAGATACTGACCCGGAGTATAGCCATTATCTACTTTCTTTGGTGCCATATGAAAATTTTGATGAGGAGGGAGTAGTTTCTCCTCCAGGTTTAGTGAGAACATGGAGCGGACGAGCATACTTTGATGCCGACAAATCAGAATAGCAGCTTGACCCTATTTTTGTTTTTGATGAGACCATTTCCACTGCAGCAAGATCATCCTCTTTAGCATACATATCACTTTTTATCTTTGGTGCTGACATGGAAATATTTTAGGTTGGTGTAAAGGAGAGGTGTCGGGCTTCATGTCTTTGATGGAAAAGATGCCTTTTCTAGGAAGTGTGTAAGTTTTTTCCTCTAATACTGGTGGAGAATCTTCTTTGGTCTACATGGACGAGGGATTTTGGCTATGTTGCATCAATGAATGATTCCTTTTGGAAGGTTGGATCATCTTCTTCACCTAGCTACATGGAGTTTGTTATCTTTTGCTTCCCCTTGTTTTATAATGATTAATTGTAACCATCTGAGGAATTTCTAAATTTAAGGTGAAATCAGCCCTCAAATGCAAATGTAATTGTAATGATGCATGTTGCTCCCATATCTTTATAAATGGGATTTCAGGGCCAATTATAGGAGAGATTTTGGGTAGTGAGTTATTCCAGGCTTTAGTCACACATGGATTAAAATGGTTATTGAATGGTCTAGTAATACATCCCAAGTTTAGGTCTATCAATACACATATGTAATATTAATGGTAATACTAGAAATATAGAATAGTAACACTACAAGTTTGACACCATTTTACTCTCTTATGTACTAGTTTTATAGATTATGAATAATGTAATCAAGGTTATCTTATTTGTCTCTATCAATTTCAGATGGATGTATGGCTCTATTCTTGTTTATTAATTCAAATAATTAATGTAGTTGCTTGAACATAGATGTAAATTTGTATTAAACTGAGTGCTAGGATGCTAGTAAGAAGTAAAGGTTAAGACACAAAGCTGAAATATTGGAATGTAGTATCTCAGAGCTTCATATGATGTCAAGTGTGAAAACTACTATCATATTATGTAGGTGTTGGTATTGACTCCATTCCAAGGATGAGGCACTGGACTAAGTTAGGTAGTTCTATTGTATTGTATTGACTAACTCAGCCATTACCCATTCATTAAATTAAATTCTATAAAAAGGGTTATAGAGTTGTGAGGTTTTACTATTCTCATGCTCTAAGAGTGAATTATGTTTGAGAAGTAGCCAACTTCTTTGATATAGTTACTAATTGAGCATCTATGTGAGAATCATCTATGTATATTGTAGTGCTATTGATGTAGATGGCATAAGGGTGTTATTATGAAAACACTACTAGGGATCACCCTCTCGAGTTTTACAGAGCCCAAAGTGAAGAATTGATGGCCTTAGAACCTTTACTTATATGTTGGCCAATCCTTACCCTTTCTAATTATTGAATCCTAGAAGATTCATAGGAAAGTGGTAAGATTAAGTTTGGTTCTTGAAAAATAATAAACAAAAATGGCAACTCCATTCGGGACTAACCTGAGAAAATTTTGATAGGATATTTTCATTCCTTAAAGAGTCATTGAGGTTTCAAGATAGTATGTAACCTGAGATTGCAAATTATGAAGAGTCAAATATTTTTCTAGTAATTTATCCCTTAAGTTCTATATTTGTGATGACAGTAAGTTGAATCACAAATTTTTTTCATGAATTTTTTGTGTTCCTTTGAAACTGTGAATCCTTTTCGAGATCTATTATAATTCTAAAATATTCTCATAATCTCTCACTAATTGTGGATCGAAACTCCAAGATCTCTGCACCAGTATGCACTATTTGAATAACTCCAGGAAAGGTAGAATGCATTTTTTTTTAGAAACGATAAGAAATCTCTATTTGACTATGTTGTTGGAGAGGACCCAAAATGTAATTCATCTTTGAATGAGCTTCATATTGCTTTAGGCCCAGTCCTCTATGGAGGGAATTAGCGAATCTGTCAAAGGAACTTGATGAAGAGGTGGAGAAAGCTTCAAATCTGCAAAATTTCCAGTTAGAAGCACAATTCAAGGTGGTTGCAACATATCTAGGTACTTCCTCTATTTGGATTTTCATAGAGCATAAATTTTTTATGAAAATCATTTGTGATAATTTGAAATAATGTTGATTCCCTATTTTGTGAATTAAGCACTATGAAAGGGAATGGTAGGAGTAATCATTTCATACTTCTAAGCTATAATTTGAAGTTTCTATGTTTTAATGAAGAAGTATGCTTGTTCTTGAAATCTACCCATTAGAGATAATTTTGGATATAGATATATTTGATTTGTGCATTGTAATATTTTAAGATCATGATAAAAGTAATAAATAGGGAAGTGGTCAACTATAGGGTTGATGTTTAAGGTTTGTAGGGGTGTAAGAAAATGTATCATTCACTTGTACATCCTTGTGGGGTGCATGATGTAAGAATGATGAGTGTGCAACCCTTGTCATGTCATCAAAGAAGTTTCTCTATGGAAAGATATAGATCATTAGATTTCAATGGTATTCAAGGTTTCCCAAACCATGTTCCTAATGAAGTTTAGGGAAAAATTCCAAATTTCAAAGGGGAAAGCTTGGAATCAACATCTCACCATCTGGAGAATTTTTCATATTTTATGGAGGATTATGAGATAGATCATGAAGATGTTGTCATGAAATTATTTGTTCAATCTCTGAAGCAAGATGCCAGATATTGGTTTTCATATTTACCAAGATGTTCTATCCCATCATGGAATGATTTAATAATGGAATTTTAGAACAATTCAGTGAAAGGATTAATCCCAATTCAGTAAGGAATTTTTTTAGGGAAATCCAAAAGGATGAAGGGGAACTTATCCTAGCCTTCAACCTTAGATTTGCAAATTTATTAAGAAATATTCCTGAAAATATGAGACCTAGTGATGCAGAATGTTTAATTGTGTATTTGGATGCCTTTTATAAAAAAGATGGGTTATTTGTTAAGAGATAAGGAGCCCTCAACATTGTAGCATTCATATAAAATAGCAACGGATATTGAAAATAATATGGTATATTCAATGATGAAGGGATATATAGTTGCAAGTGTTCATTTTCCTAAAGCATATCATATAAATGAAATTCATAAGAAGGAAAGAGGTGATCAAGGTGATGATTCTTTTGAAAATATTTTAGCACTGTATGATAATTATAGACATATCCATGATGAATCTTGGAAAAGTTTAAGTAATGTTGATTAAATTTTTTTTGTTGAAAAACTATCGAGAATGAAAAGACATGAGGGAGAATCGCCATATGAATTGTTAGCAAGATTCTTTGATGCCTTGTTAGAAATTCCTCAAAAGTTGAGACCTGAAGACCCTATATGTATTGACTTATTATGTGACATTTATTTTCCAGGTCTTAGTACCTTACCCAAGGAATTGAAACCTTGAGATTTTGATTTGATAATTGGTTGGGTCAGAATTGCTAAGGAGGCCAAGTATGACTACATACAAAAGTTGAAATATCAAAAAGACATTGGTAGTCACCCTATGGATAAGGATCAAAGATCTATCCAGGTAATGGATAGGGATATTTTAAAGGATGAAAATTTGTCTAGTGGTGTAGATGAATACATTGATAGATTTACAAGTCTTGTTGGTGTACCTCTAGAAATTGATAACCCAAATAATAAAAATGAGAGCTCTGATTATTCCTATGAGAAATATGAATTTGTTTGTGAAAATAATCTAGAGGCATTCTTTGTACCTGAAGGGTGAAACAATATCGATACTCATCAGGTTGTGTCCTTACTAGTGAATGAACAAAATGCATGCAAAGAATTCTTTGAATGAAATTTGGTTATATTTGAACTAGAAAGTGCTAGTAGTATGGTTGATGACGAATTCAAAGATAAGATTGTGTGTGTTCAGCATCTTGAGCCTAAGTATGACATTAAGAATGATGAGAGTTGTGTTACTAACCAACATGATCAAGCCTCTATTATTTATAATTGTCCATATAAAACAAAAATAGAATATGTGAGTGTCAGTAGAGATGGATAGGGTGGTATTCGATGAGGATTGTATGAAAGAGGAAATGGGGGAAGAGACATGTATGGTTTCTAATAAGAAACATTCAGGTGGTAGCAAAAATTTTACACCAGAGCCAATGCATTCATTAATTGAGGAAGCATTTGGGCACCTTATCAATCTTGAACTATTCAACCCATAATATGAGACATTCTACTTTGAGATGTTTGGTGATATAAGGGGTAAACTAAACCATATTAATGAACCCAAATTGGAAATATTATTTGATTCTTGGTATGGTTTGTAAATCAATGACCAAAATGAGAGCAATATTTCTATGGAATCTGATGAATCATTCTCCCAAGAGAGTGGATAATATGGCAACATAATTGGTTTATCTTGCTTTGAGGAATGTGAACACCATTTTGAAAATAAGCCTATACATGAACGCTTGTTGTTCATTACACAAAGTGAATGTGTATTTGGTGTGGGACAAAAATTAGATGATTATGACCCTCGAATACAATAAATGAAATTTCAATATCACTCCAAAGAGTCAAAATATGTGTCCCTAAATGGGACTCCTGAAAATAATATGTATAAGGTTTTTCATTCTAAAGAGAAAAATGAATTTGATGCCAGCTTATATGATGATAGTGATCAGATGGACTGTGAGTGCTTCACTTTCCCTATCTAGTTGGATGGGAATTTGGTGGAATATGGGTGTAACCTAAAAAAAATAGAATACTACACTGATTATGTGTTCCAATCAATGATAAACTATAGTTCTCAATTGGATATGAAAGGCAATGATAAAAATAAATTCAGATGTATGCCTATAATGGTTGATTTCAGTAAATGCAATATGATCGATGAGTGGGTGATTCATGAGAATATTCTCAGCCTTAACATGGTACACACAATGGAGAATAAGGGTTTTGATAGGGGAAAGTACTAGTCCTAAGTTTGGGGGCTTGGGGTCACCAAATAAAGTTGAAGTCTAGTAGAATTGTAGAATACGAATTGAAAGCTTGTATACCAGAAGAGGCTTCAATGAAAATGGAGATTGGATCTCTTGGTTTGGCCTTATAACTTATGCAAATATTGTACATATGTGGTTCTCTTTAGTTTGGTTTTCTTGCCCTGTCTGGGTTGGTCCTTGGCTTTTCGGTCCCCTATGCTTAGTCTGCTTCACTAGAGATTCTAGAATCTTGCTCTATTCCTAAGGAATAGATGTCCCCAATTGGAGCCATTGATGGAACCCCTCAAATTTTTGGTTCCATTTCTATAACTCTATAAAATTCATCTAGTTTCAATGTGCTTGGAGTAAGGGTTTTTCTCATCACTCTTGCCTTCGGATTTTGTTGTTAGGATCTCTCTATTGAAACCCTAGCTCTCTACCCTTTTTAATGATATTTTCTATCGTTGACCTCCTATATCTCATTCCCAATCATGTTAAAAAAATTTATATCATTGAGCTCATGAAATTACTAGCCCCTCGTGCCTAGGTCATAAACATATTGTATTTTATAATATTAAGTTATTGACCTTGTTTGTCCTTTACATCCTTTGAAAAATATGTTTTAATGTCCTTTGAGGCCTTTTATACGTTTTTGTAGATGGTCCCCTTTCTTAAAAAAACTTATGAGTAGGTGCTAAAATTTCTTCACTTAAGTCTCATTTACCGTCTCCTTTATCACTGATCGCAAATAGATTTAGAAATGTAAATTCAATTGAGCAATGAGAAATGAGTGATATCTCCTTTGTTTTGTGCATCGTGGATAGGTTTGAATGTTCGGTGTTGTATTAGTGATATGTGATACACTTGTTTTGTGTGTCATCGTTGGAATCTCTTTTATTACTAATTGCTCATGAGTTTTGTAATGTGAATTAGCAATGCATGATGCCCTCAGAGCTCTTTGTATTTCTTTGCATCACTCATCATGGACAGTTGTGTGCTTTTCTTGATCAGATTAGCGATGAGCGATATGGTCTCTAGTCAATATTTTTTTTCACTATTTTTAAAGGAATGAATGAGTGATATGTTTGTGATTTTTGATTCCAAGGGAGGATGCACATGGCTTGATCTGGTTCCATTGCAATATTTTGATCATCACTAATATGGTCTTGAATTTTAAACATAAATCAATGATGTGTGATGTGAGATAAAGTTTTCCAAGGATAGTGATCCAATGGTCATGATTCCATCACATTGATTCTCTTGTTGCTAATTGAACCCAAGAGATTTGGGGTAGATCCACGACAGGTGATGGGATGTTTTGAAGGGTTGTTCTTTCATTTGATGGATTTTTTTACTTTGTCGATGTGAATGAAAGAGCATAGAATAGGGTGGTGATGCATAAAAAAATTTAGATTCAGATGACTAATGAAGTTCGAAGTACACATGAAAAATTTATGAGGTGGTATCATCCTTTTTTAGGCAAAGGTTATAAAAGCTACAAATGACAATTGAATATTACCATTGATTTAGATTTAAAGCAAGACAATTGGTGATAAAGATTCAAAGTTGATCAACTAAGTTGTCATCTCGCTCGCGCAAGGCTCTCCTTGATAATTAATGGCTACACATTCCTAATTTTTCTACTTAATGTGGATTGTTTGCCACTTTATCTCACCATTTATAGCCTTCAAGAATTGTGAAGTGTGAGCCAGAGAGAGGTAATGTGTGATTTTTTGGTCTTTAATTGTAGATATATTGAAGTGTCTATCCCTAGTAAGTTGGTTTTCATTTGAGCTCTATACTAAATCATGCATTAGTTGCTTTGATAGTTCTATTTTTCTAGGCTAGTGAGTTTTAATTATATGTAACTATCACTGGGTCTGGTTGAGATTGTTAAGGTATGAGAGTTTTCTATTCTGTAAGGGGCTTGGTCAGTGCATCTTCTTGTAATCGGTAGTTTTCTAGTTTTTTCATGTGTCCTAAGAGAATGGGTAAGTTTGGTGTGTTTGTTCAACCAATTAGGAGGTCAAAGAGGCTCAGTGTGTTTGAATTTCTATGGTGCACCTGGAACTTCCACACCACCAAATGGAAAGAACAAAGCCCATGGAAAAAACAAGAAATATGGTGTCAAGAGCACCTACAATTTGAGGAGCTATATTGTTTCAGAAGAACTAGTAAGTTTAAGGGGATGAAGTTGGTTAAACCTAAGAAGAAAGAAAAGAAAAGGAATAAGTATCACAAGACTTATCTAGGGAGGCACAATTATCCCATTGAAGTTTCTAATATCCCTTTGGGTGATGGGGGAGATAATAACCTAGAATATAGCCATTATCTACTTTCTCTGGTGCCATGTGAAGATTCTGATGAGGAGGGAGTAGTTGCTCCTCCAGCTTCAACATGAACACAGAGCAAGCAAGCATACTCTGATTCTGACAAATCAAAGTAGTGTCTTGGCTCTATTTTTATTTTTGATGAGACCATTTCCACTATAGCACGATCGTTCTCTTCAACATACATGTCATTTTTTTCTTCGGTGCTAACGTCAAAATATTTTGGGCTACTGTAAAGGAGAGGTGTTGGACTTCATGTCTTCAATGGAAAATATGCCTTTTCCAAGAAGTGTGTAAGTTTTTACCTTTAATAATGATGGAAAATCTTCATTTGTCTACATGGATGAGGGATTTTGGCTATGCTTCATCAACGAACAATGCCTTTTGGAAAATTGTCTCGTCTTCTTCAACCAACTACATGGAGTTTGTTGTCTTTTGCTTCCCCTTGTTTTGGAATGATTAAGTGTAACCGTTTGGGGAATCTCCTAAATTAAGGTGAAATTAACCCTCAAATGCAAATGTAATTGTAATGTGGCCTATTTCTTGTTGCTCCCGTATCTTTATAAATGAGATTCCAGGGCCTTTTATAGGAGAGAGGTTGGGTAGTGAGTTATTCTAGGATTTAGTAACATAGGGATTAAAAGGGTTACTAAATGGTCTAATAATACTCCCTAATTTTAGGTTTGTCAATACACATATGTAATCTTAATGGTAATACTAGCAATATAGAATAGTAATAGTACATTTTTGACACCATTTTAGTCTCCTATGTATTGGTTTTACAGATTATGAATAATATAATCACTGTTATCTTATTTTTCTCTATTAATTTTAGATGGATGTATTGCTCTATTCTTGTACATTAATTCAAATAATTAATGTAGGTGCTTGAATATAGCTATAAATTTGTATTAAATTGAGTGCTAGGATGCTAGTAAGAAGTAAAGGTTAAGACATAAATCTGAAATACTATAATGAAACATTTTAGAGCCTCATATAATGTCAAGTGTGAAAATTACTGTCATACTAGGTAGGTGTTGGTATTGATTGTGTTCCAAGGATGAGGAACCAGACTAACTTAGGTATTTATATTGTATTATGTTGAATAACGTTTCCATTATCCATTAATTAAATAAAATTATATAAAAAGGGTTATAAAGTTGTGAGGTTTTACCATTCTCATGCTCTAAGAGTGAATTATGTTTGGGAAGAAGCTAACTTCTTTGATATAGTTCCTAATTGAGTATCTATGTGAGAATAATTTGTGTATACTTCAGTGTTATTTATGCAAATGGCATAAGGATATTATTATGAAAAAACTACTAGGGATAACCCTCTTGAGTTTCATAGAGCCTGAAGTGAAGAAGTGAGGGCCACAAAACCTTTACCTATGTGTTGGCCAATCCTTACCCTTGCTAATTATTGAATTCTAGTAGATTCATAGGAAAGTGGTAAGGTTAAGTTTGGTTCCTAAAAAATCACCAACACTTTTAATAGAGAAGTCCACAAAAACTCAAGACCTAAAACCTTTGGAGTTAGAGAAGAAAAATAATAGATATAATCATAGTAGGACCTAAAACCCATAAGAAAACCAATTTTGGAATCTCCAAAACAAGACACAAACCACTTTGAAACAAGGAAGAGACACCTGAGACCCTAGAGGAACAATATTATAAATTTGGCTATCACAACACAATTTTTGATAGTAAAAACTTTAGAGACAATAGCTAACACAAGACACCCCCAGCAGAGACCAAAGTGTAAAGGTAAAAATGAAGCTCTACAAGATAGAGAGCTTAACACCACAAATGCCAAGCCAATAAACAAAAATAGGTCCTCAATAGAAGCTAAAGGGATAGGAGGCTACTCTAAAGGGAAAGAGTGGGAGAGCAAGAAACCCAACTCTAACCAAGAGTAGAAAAGAACCCAAAATTCGCAAACCCCCATCTTACCATGTTCCCCAACCAAGCTTTGGAGAGCATGAAAGAGGGATTATAGAACCAGAAAGGGCCTCAGCTACACCACCATGGAAGAGAATAATGCTAGCCCAAATGTAGGAGAGGAGGACCAACAATCAAAAAACCAAGCTAAATAGAAAAAAAGGAATGAGATGGTCCAAAACCAACAAGCTGATAGAAGAATGAACCTGGAAGTTCAAGGAAAGGAAATAACTACCCATGAGAGCAAACTAGGAACAACTAGTAGTAGAGGCAAAAATTATACATAGCCAAACAAATGACCTGCCCCAACCACAAGATGCACAAAGAAAGGATGGAATTCCATCGAGGTTGGAGAAACTAAGCTTCCCTCACCACATCCCCACACCGACATCCATAAAAGGCCACCAATCCTCCATAAAAGGCCACCAATCCTCCACAAACCACCATGAGGAAAATAGAGCAGCAACAAGCACATACAGGCACAAGTAGCAGGAAATTTCCATGAGAAAAACCCCCATGAGTCCAGCAAAACAAGTCAAAACCACCAAACCCTTGACAACTAAAAACCAACATCATCTTCTTCTGATTCACCACCACCATCATCTGGATCACCAGAGGAATTTTAAATTCCTTTCTCGCTCGACACCATTGTGCATTTTTTTTGGTTGTTGTTTATAATGAAGAATAGTTATGCAGTGATTTTTATTATATTTTCATCCTTCATTTGGTATAGGAAATGAGATTGAATTTTGGTTTTAAAATTTTGACAAGCGTCTATAACATATTTGAATTGTTAAAATAACATCCTATCATATTTTTCTATAATATTGTATACAAATAAAGTATGAAGCAACTATAGATCATTTTTTATTAAGGTAAGTTGGTTTTGAGAAGACCATAAACCTTGTGCATTAGATCAAACAACTCAAATAATATAAAAGAAAAATATCAAATGAGATAAAATCATAAAAATTGTAGCCAAGCTACCAAGAAGAAACCAACATAACAACAACCAAGTTAAAAATCACAAAGAAGTATCCAAGGTTCCACCCTAAATAATGCCAAGCCCAACCTAATTCAATAACACAACCTTCACTCTATTATGTGATTAGGATATGGACTTGACCATAATAAATTTCTCCCCTTTGAAAAATTATCTAGGAGATGTTATCATCTATGTCCTTACACTTAGGATAATGTGGGGGGGAGACTCCCCCTTAGATTTATTATCCATTGGAGATACATAAATAACTCATTAATAAGACCTAAAGGAGCTAAAGGAGTGGGGATCTCTTGATTCACACCAATCATGTGATCAACCCCCTCAATAACAAGAATCACTACAAGGGTAACATGGAGAAATAAAACATCCTCAAAATGCTCAATTCATCCTAAAAGGAACCATCAAGTAAAAATTTGGAGGCAGTAATAGTCAAAATTATCTTCATGGTAATTTCACCACCATGTAGCAACAAACTTGGGCCAAGAGAATGGACAGTTATAATCTAGTTGAAATATAGAAAGATATCTAAATCTAGAGGAGAGACATTCATAGTCAAGTAATTGAGTCCAAGGCTTATCCCCCACCATCAAAATAATATCCCCATGAAGAGCCTTTGAAATATTAATTTCCACTAGAATATGAATTAAATTCAACCTTCAGGAAGCAATCAATTGTATTACCAATGACCTCGTAAAAAGTGTTTCCAAAACTAGAGTGGAAGATTCAAAAGCCTAACCCATATTGGTCTAATATTGAGAGGTTTGGAGAGGGGATTAAACAATATATACCAAGGCTTAGTTGAGACAGAGTGCTACCCCTACATCCATAATGTGTCATCAATTACCAAATCCATTTCCTTAAAAGAGGAAAAAGGTCATTATGATGCAGACCCTAGCATAAGGTAAAAGATTGATCTTATCATCAAGAAGAGGATTCTATAACCCATACAAATAGTTGTGTAAACTAGGAAGAGAATGCCATAAATTATTAAATCTACATACCAAGCCCCATCAAAGGTAAAAGTTTTCTTTTTCAATCACATAATATCCACAAAACACCATAGGGGAGGGTCATGAACAAGGAAGTGTTCATAATTTCTCATGTTATAAAGAGTATATAGGAACCCCCAAACCATCTATGGTTGCATAGGACTCCTAGAAACCTAACCATAAAGCACAAACTTTCACACCACCAAAAGCATGATAAATAGGAGACATCCTAATCACTATATTTTGTAGCTTAACTTGATAAATGTCCCTCGAGACCAAACCAATACCATCAATAGCATGGAGGTTAGATTACCTAATGCATCAAAATTTGGGGAGTAGAAAAAAAATAGTCATAGGAGGAGGAAATGACATGATAAACCTATTAAAACCCAAGACCATGGGAGACATGGGTCCCAAACTTTCATTAATATGAAAGAATGAACTAGGGGAATTTGAATGTGGGGAGAACAAAGGATACTAATTTTTAGAACTAGTAATCAAGTTCTTACAAGTGGTCATGAGTGCCATCCAAATTTCATTCAATTCAACAACCCTATGTCTATTATCTAAAATAATCTCATTAGTTTTATCTTATTTCATGAATAAAATCAACACAATTAATCATGATTATTATACCATTTACATGAAAAATATTAATTATAACAAACATATTAGAGTTATAATGGGTTTTTACCAAACTTTGCACTTTTTAAGTACTCATCAATCTTAGTAACCATACCCTTGTTGCTTGTTTCGATCAATATAAGTCCATGTTTAAAATTAAAAGAAAAGGTTATTGGCCTATTTTAATTAATCCTTTTAATAATTCCATATAAATATTTTCACCTATCTCACTAATGATAAAATTGTAGCTCACTAACAATAAAATCCAATTTGATGAAGCTACTAGTTAAAATTAGTAGCTAGTCCAATAACAAGTTTATAAGAAAATGTCTCACCAAAGTCAATTCCTTCTTTTTAAACTACAATTTTTTCTTTAAATTTTTCAATCATCCATCTTTTAAAAGTTTGTATTATAGAACTATTTAATGCCAATATGATTTCTTCTTTCTAAAATTTCCACCATTTCTCATATAATATTTTCATTAAGTAGTTACACTCTTCTTACATTGCATCTTCTCATTATATCTTACCCTCCTCATTCTACATTACCCTTCTTCAAAGGATTATAGATCACATACATTA
Source organism: Sequoiadendron giganteum (assembly GCA_007115665.2). Lineage (NCBI taxonomy): Eukaryota > Viridiplantae > Streptophyta > Pinopsida > Cupressales > Cupressaceae > Sequoiadendron > Sequoiadendron giganteum. The sequence continues at coordinate 105,663,639 of CM021109.1, forward strand.
ATTAGCACAGTTTATATGGTGATAATTATTTTTAAATTTCTCATTCTTTTAAGAAATTTCTTGATGGAATTTCATTCTCATTGAAGGCCTTCATTATATCTAATATAATTTCTTCGTTTTCTGCATCTTCATTCAAATATATTAAGAATATATATCCTATTTATCTAATAGATAGCTTTACCAAACACGATATCATTATTTCTACATCATATAATCTGCATAACCTTTAGATAATTCATTATAAATAATGAATTATATTCTTCTCTTATCCATTTTATTTCTTATCTTGTCAAGTGCATGAACATAATCATCATAGCCTAGGATGAATAATTGACTAGTAATGGCGTACACCATGCTTTATGATGTGTAATATTTATTATAGTTTTCAAGGGGGACTTATTTAGTATATAGGCTATAATATTTACTGCTTTTACAAAAATAATAATAATAATAAAGCTACATAAATTCTTACTAGTAAGAATGAACCTTTCTATTTCTTCTAATGTATAAGATCTCGTTGTACTCGAAACTCTATATTGCATATATCCTTTGGAAATACATATAGTGCACAAAAGAACAGATAACAAAATAGTGGTTATTGGAATTTTGTACAAGTATGGAAAACTTGATTCATTCCTTGCAAAGGTACTTCCATTCATTTGGTCTTTGTTACTCTTTTTCAAGGATTAGAGAGGATATAAGATATTATAATCAAAACCCATCTTTTAATGTGTACAGTTGAGGAATCCACTACTAACTTTTAGTCTCAAATACATACCAGACACAGAGGTGACCTTGGGAATCATAGACCCCAAAGATATAAAGATTGGGACTAAGAAATACTATAGATACACTGGCTCTCTCACTACTCCCCCATGTACACAAGAAGTCATCTGGATCATTATAGATAAGGTAATTTTAAAAGGTTAGAAACTAATATGTGGTAGTAAATGTGTGGTTGGCTAGTTATGAGCTGAAAAACTAGAAGTTAATGCAGGTGAGAACTGTGTCGAAGGCTCAAGTGATAAGTTTAATAGCAGCAGTGCATGATGTAAGTCTTGTTGCCCTATTTCCTATGTCTCAACTATTATTTATGAAGTAAATAGAGTTTCTAATAATTAGAGAAAAACTATATATGAACTTGTACTGTTTTATATAATTTAATAATAGACAAGGTAATGTTGTTTTCACAAGGTTATGGAAGGAATGCACGACCAATTCAAGCTCTAAATAGATTAATTATAGATTTGTATATTCCCCCGCATGGAACCTCCAATCATATTTGAGCTCACAAATATATTACATTCACAACTAGTGGGGACTTATGTAATTTGAAAATAAGGTGGAGAGTCAATGGGCCTTTGGTCTACTGGTGAAGTTGAAAGGTTCTAAATGAGCCCACCAGGGATCAAGTCTTGCTGAGTGCAAAGGCTCCGACACCGAAAAAGGGATGAGGTCGAGATCATGCCCCGAGAGAATTTGGTGGAATGGATACCCCTCAGTCCTTGGCCCTTAGCCGAAGAGGTTCAACCCAAGAAGGCCCATGCTCCCGTATCAGGTAGCAAAAAAGAATTTGTGGATGACCTCCATCAAAAAAAAAAAGGTGGAGAAGAATATATTCATTTTTGGCCGCTCATAAAAATCAAAAGGTTGAATCCAATTTTATAGCATAATACTAGAATAAATTATCATCTCTCAGTTTTGATTGTATTTTATAGGATACTACTAGAATAAATGATCATCTCTGAGTTTTGATTGTATTTTATAGTATAATAATAGAATAAATGATTATTTGTCAGTTTTGATTGTATTTTATAGTATAATCTAAAAATTAAATTTTGAAAGGAAGATTACATGATATCATAATGATATATATTTTAATGTCTTTAGTCTTGTCTTATTATCACATAAATTTTATTAAAAATAAATATCTTTTTAAATATCTTTCATTACATAAAGCATACAATTAGATTTTTGAAATTTGATTTTTTTTTTTTATAAAATCACAACTTTATATTAATTAATAATATTACATAAGTTTATAATTCATGGAATATATAAATATAAATATATGAAAAAGGTAAAAAAGAAAATAAAATCAAGTTTTTATATGTTATATACCTTGAGAATACAAGAAAGCTTGAGTAATTAGTTAATTACCTTCTAAGTTGCAAATATACTCAATACTTTAACATAGTATTAGAACTATAGGTCTCATTTTTATTAATAAGAATTCTCGTAAGATTCTAAAGTTATAAGGAAAAAGAAATGACAATAGACAATATTGGAGAATCAAAAAAAATTGTAGAGAAATTTAATGGTGAAGAGTTTAATATTTGGAAGCTCAAAATGAAGATATTTTTATTGGAATAAGGACCTAATTGAGTAAGTTGATGAGAAAGAAGTCAAGCTTACAAAATGTAGATGTTATCAAGAAGTTGGAGGGAAGAGATGGTAAGGATCTCTTGGATTCTATTGAATTTTAGTAATAATGTGATTTTGCATGTTAGTGATTCAAACATTACAAATCATGTGTGTGATTATTTGAATCAAATGTATGAATGAAGAGATGTCAATATTAGATTATATCTTCATGTTGAAATTATGAAGTATTGCAAAACATATGAATCAACTTAATATTGTGAAGAATTTTTTGGAGCATGTGGGCCAATGGGTTTACAGGAAGAAATGATGATGCTTCTTGGGAGCTTGCTAAAATCATATTCAAGATTGGTAGTAGCTCTTAGTAATCAAGCCAATCTAAAATTACAAAACTTAACAAAACTACACTAAGAAGAAGTAATAAGGAAGGATGAATGATTATATGTTGAGATTTCTATGACATTATTCTTATTATGAAACAAGGGAAAGACAAAGAAGAAGATATAAAATAAGTCTCATAGTGTCTACAAGAAAGCATAGAAGTGGAGAAAAATAAACCTAAAATTTACTTCCATTATGGTGCTCAATGAAATTTAAAAATTAATGCAAGAAATGGTTAGCATGGGTTAAAGAGATGAAAAAGGAAAATGAATAAAAAGACAATGTAACTTCATATAGTAAGGAAGAGTGATTATTTATATTCACTAAACCTATAAAATCATATTACATAGATTGTTGATTTTTTTATTTGAAAGTAACATAGCATATGAAATAAAAAATTAGGCTCACAAAGTATAATGAGATTCCTAAAGGAATATTTTTTTATTAGTGATAAAATAGGTAAAAAAATAGTTAGAGTATGAAACATTTCATTAAAAATTATTGATGGTGTGCATATGAGAAAATCTATAATCTATGGATTTTTTTTGGATTAGATAAGAATCTTCTAGTAATTAGTAAGATTATTGATGTAGAAATATCAACATAACTTGATAGCAACATTGAAGCTACCTATGGGGACTAACAATGTAGTAGAGGTTCATGGACACAACTTAGCATGTGTGAAGCTGGCACACAACATGTAGCTTAAAAATATTCACATTGAGGGAGATTCTCTAACCATTATCAATGCTTGCAAGAACCAACAAGAAAACAACTGGACCATTTATTACATATTGAAATCAGTCTGGGAGCTCCTAGAGAGTTTCACTTTAGTAAAAATCACACACTACTATAGAGAAGAAAATTCAGAAGCAAACACTCTAGCAAACCATGCTTGCAAAATAGAATAAAAAATCCTCCTAATTTATTCATCTAATTTCCTCAACTAGGGGGGATTTTCATAAATTATTCATAAAGAAGTTCAAGGGAGCAACACTTCGAGGGTTCCAAGCTAGCTAAAAGTTTCATTATGGATCACCTATGTATTTGCAACTCGTGGTTGTGGTAGTTGTTTGGTTCACTAGTAGAATTTGGAAAATAAATGACTACGTGACTAAAAATTTTAGTCACATGACTAGCACTAGTAGTATTTTAAAAATAAATGACTAATTTGGTCATTTATAAGTGACTAATTTGGTAATTGGATAAAATCACAACTAAATGACTAAATAAATGACTAATTTTAGACAAATAAAAATGACTAAATAAATGACTAATATCAGAAAAATAAAAAATCACTAATGACTAAATATATGGCTAAATTAATGGCTAAATAAATGACTATTGCTCCTATATATATATTTTTTCTTTCGAATTTGATCATAATCCATAGAGCTAATTAAGCCCTCCTCATGGAACCCCTACCTAAGCGGGCCATTTGGCCACCTAGGTTTCTTGGTGCACCAAAAATACCTATTGTGTGGAAGGAATTGCCTCTTGGTGCACTCTTAAGGCCTTCACATTTTTTATAAAAAAATTTATAAACATTTACATATTTCTTCAAATTTTATTACTCATTATGTTAATGAATCTTTAATGTTTTTAACTATGATTTGAAGCTAGTTTGATTTTCCTGTTGTGTTAGCATGTCAAATGTATCAAAGAGCAATTGTGGTCAATTTCACTAATAAATTAAATATGATTTAAACAATCCAATTGCAATAAAAATGAACAAATTGATTCACTTATATCTTCACTTGCTAATATAATCGACCATCTTAATAATGTGAAATAGAAATAACAATTATAATCGCTTTTTATATGTGAAAATTTTCTCTTTCAAGCTTTATATTGTTAATTATTTTTAAAAAATAGAATTATTTTATAATCTAATATGAAATTGATTGTGTGGATCATTTTTATAGATGTTATTTTTTATACAAGTTTGAACTCTAGTAATTTTAGGAGCACATCATGCTTATCTTAATTTTTGCATGCCTTCCACACAATAGTTTTTTTGGTGCATTTTAGCAATCGGTATTTTTGGGAAACAATTTTAAAAAAAAAAAATAGGTATTTTTGGTGCCTTGTCGATCAGTCGTGTATGCATTTGGAGGGAATCTCAAGTAGTTGATTTTTGGCGTAAAACATTTTGATTGCATGTTGTCAAGAAGTTTTGAAGTTTAATCAACAATTTGGTATTTCAGCTCCTACACACGTTTGTAGGTTTTCCAATTGCAAGTATGATGAAGAAAATAATCATTGAATGCAAAGAGTGGTGGTTTCCATTTTTGTAATGCTAGAGCTTGTTGAGCAAAATTTTCTGAGTTGCAACACCAGTATCATTCAACAAAGGGAAGAACATTAAACAAGGTTGCAATCTAAAGGTAAGTGAAAATCTTGAATCCTGAAACCTCATGATGATCTTCATCCTTTATGACAGTGATCCTGATGTTGCATATATACTGTTCTTGCTTTCCATTGCTTCATTTTTGTTACAATCTTGTGCTTTCATTTATATAATGACAATGCTCTTTGACATTGAATGAATCTCATTGATTTTGACCCCTTTCCACTTTTTTCCATGGTCTTTTACATCTTTTTTGTACATGATATCGGGTCACATGGCATTCATAAAAATTATTATTATCTCCTTCATTTTTATATGATCCTCTGACACTAATATGCTTTGATATAATAGTGATCATTTGCAGCTATTTTCTCTCTATATATTGTCTTTCATTCCTATCCCTTGCATTCCTTGGACTACTATTATCATGCATTGAAAATTGGAACTCTTTATTCACTATATTGATAACTCATTGGCACTGTCATTATTTTTATTCACTGCTATCTTATGATGATTGTTCTTCATAGTCAATCCTTAAAATTGTTGTTATGATAAAAACATAATTTCTCTCTTTCTTTTTTTCACATTATGATCTCATTGCTTTGAACCTTGTGCTTTGTGATTATCACATCTTTGTTATAATATCTTCAAGGACTGAATTTATTTCTCTATTTACTACAAGAGACCCCTTTGATCTTATAACCCCAAGCCTCTTAAAGACAACTTAGAATCAATTGGCAACAGTGAACAAAAAACCATGATAGCTAATTGTATTTCTTTTCCAAGAGCATTCAATAAAAATATAATGGAAAAAACACATCACTCTGTGGGGTAGGGTTTATTTGATTTAAAAACCTACCTTCAAAGTCGAAGTCAAAAATTCAGCCTAGCAAGTCTATGCCGAGTCCTCCAAGTCTTAAGTCAAAAATTAGCTTGCCAAGACTGTTTTACGTCCAAGTCTTGTATCTATGATACAAGTATGATAAATGTTTGAAAATATTGTACACAAATATATGATACAATGCATAAATTTGAATGCCTTCTCATTATATCAAAAACTTCAAATTGCAACTCACAGAAATTAGAAATGAGTTATAAAAAAACTTATTGTCAACTATAATTTGCTCTAAATCAAAATTGCATTATCCAATTTACATTATTTTCTTTCTAACTAATTTTTGTGGGAAAAAGTACTTAGTGTACAAAGTAAAGAAAGAGTTTCTTTCCAACATTTGAAAGGCATGTGGTTCACAAGGCCAATAAGATCATTATTGACCATAGCAGAAAACACCTGCACTAATAGTGTTAAGTCAGAAAATATTCCACAGAAAGAAATATATTGTAGATAAACAAAGCCAGTTAGCCTTCTAAAATCTATATAGTTTAATACAAGAAAGAGGGTAAAATATAAAACATTAAAAGACTTTAATACATTGCAAATGCCATGTAATTAGTATAGAAGCATAACATTAAGATAGGAACAATTCATTTTTCTTAAATATTCATCACGATTTTTCTCCCGTAAAGAACTCCCCCTGACATGAGCAATGAGAAGTGCATCTACCATATTGTTTTCTGATAGGCATTGCATGACTGCTCCCTTATAATCACCAACAACTAAAGAACTTTGAATGGCTTCATCGCATTCTTAGTATTTAGTCAAATCTTTAGTAGCTTCATGTTGCACCTCTTGTCCATTGCCTAGGGTATCCTTCCCAACAACAAAATCATTTTCAGTGAGATGATGTGAGGAATCTTCTTTCGGGCTATACAAATTATCAAAAAACTCCTTGCCATTATCTTTGGGGGATGTAACATCTTGTCCACCTTTCGACTAAATTGATGGATCTAATTGTGTTGTATCATCAAGAGTGACATTGTTGATTATTTCACTGCTAATATCATCAATGTTGGAAGATTGAGCTTCACGTAAGTCTTGATTCTCTGTTGACTGAACTTGAAATCTAAGATGCTCAAGTAGCTTTTTCCTAGTATTTCCTCCATCTTCAAACATGGCTCTTAGGAAATTCCATGTCTCCCTCTCTTCTTCCAAACTAAATCAAAGCAAAAACCAAAAATTTGCAAGTGAAACAATACAAATGAATGTAAATTGTTATTAATCCCATTCAAAAATTATCCACAAATAACTAACCGAGAATCTTGAGACTTCTTATCGCACAAAGCTCGTAATGATGATTTTTCACCATCTTCTATTGCAACTTCAAACTCTATTGAACAAAGCACCAGACTATCCTTGGTAACGAGATTGTGTATATACCTATGAAAATAGAAAAAAAAAATACCATATATCATCTTAATGACATGTACCAAATAATAAATTGCATTGTACCTCAGAAGAGACAACAACACTCTGTGATGTTGTACTAGGCCGAAATGTAGCAAGCTTTCCTCCAAATCCAAAACTGACACCAACTGGTCTCTTCAACAACTTAGGAGATTTCAAGAGTGCACCTGAAAAGGGTAAAACAAAAATATAGACATCATGTATTTGCATACAGGATCCCAATTCATTGGGGGATGTAACATATTTTCCACCTATTGACTAAAATGATGGATCTAATTGTGTTGTATCATCAAGAGTGACATTGTTGATTATTTCACTGCTAATATCATCAATGTTGGTAGATTGAGCTTCTTGTAAGTCTTGATTCTCTGTTTACTGCACTTGAAATCCAAGTGATCAAGTAGCTTTGTCCTAGCATTGCCTTCATCTTCAAACATGACTCTTGGGTAAAAGCACAAAGTTGTGTCACACTTTATAAAGGAAACAACTAATGTTGATCCAACTTTTAAATTTGAATCACTAAAAAGAGGCATATATGTTTTAAATTTTGAAATGATGTTAACCAGTAAAATATGTATTTTTTAGTATATTTTATGTTTGCATTTTTTTTTTAAAATCAAAAAGTTATTTTAAATTAGTTTTTAATAAATTAACACTATAATTTAGTTGCTAATAAATTGTTGAAAAATGAAGTTGCATGGGATGTCAAACTTTTTATAGTAAATTTTTTTTTTTTTTCTTTCAGATTTTTTGTGTGTATTTATAAATTTAAAATTTAGTGCATGAATATTTTTTTTTCCAATTTTGATAAATATATATTTTTAAATAAATATTAAAATGTGAGTGAATCAAAAAATAGTTGTTTCCATCAGACGTCAACTTTCATATTAAATATTTATCTAAAATGGAAAAAAAATCATACCATCTTGAAATAGATTCTTTTATCTAGTGCATCATATTTTTTTCATTTTTTTTAATAAGTTTTAGTATTTTTCCTTGTTATGGTAATCAACCTAATAATTTGTGTTGATAACCTACTTTTAGTATAAATAAAAAATCAATAATAATTAAACTATTCAAATAAATATATTTTTGAAAACTACACTTATGGATCTACAAAAAGATAATTTTTAATATTTTTAAAAAAATGTTATTTACATCAACGGGAGTTACTAAAAATTCAAGTTTTTCAAATAATTTTATTTTTTTGGTAAATTGGACTCAAAGTGGTGCTCCATACATTTTTAGCCTACAATTTTAGTTGGAAAAGTTGTGGAAGTATCTAACTTATCGAGAATGAATGTTACTAGATCATATGTTTGACCAAAAATGATTTCTAGTTAAAAATACTTAAATTTAGTTTTGTTGATAAGCTGGTTGAAAGTGTGACACAGCTTTGTGCTTTTACCCTCTTAGGAAATTCCATGTCTCTCTCTCTTCTTCCAAACTAAATCATTGCAGAAACCTAAAATTTGCAAGTGAAACAATACAAATGAATGTAAATTATTATTAATCCCATTCAAAAAGTATCCAAAAAAAACTAACCAAGAATCTAGAGACTTCTTATCACACAAAGCTCACAATGATGATTTTTCACCATCTACTATTGTAGCTTCAAACTCTATTGAACGAAGCATCAGACTGTCCTCAGTAATGAGATTGTGTATATATACCTATCAAAATATAAGAAAAATAAGACCATATATCATCTTAATGACATGTACCAAAGAATAAATTATACTCTACCTCAGAAGAGCAAACAACACTCTATGATGTTGTACCGGGCCAAAATGTAGCAAGCTTTCCTCCAAATCCAAAATTGACACCAACTGATCTCTTCAACCACTTAGGAGATTTCAAGAGTGCACCTAAAAAGGGAAAAATGAAAAGATAGACATCATGTATTTGTATACAAGATCCCAATTCATTGGGGGATGTAACATCTTTTCCACCTTTTGACCAAACTGATGGATCTGATTGTGTTGTATCATTAAGAGTGACATTGTTGATTATTTCACTGCTAATATCATCAATGTTGGAAGATTAAGCTTCATCTAAGTCTTGATTCTCTATTGACTGCACTTGAAATCTAAGGTGTTCAAGTATCTTTTTCCTAGAATTGCCTTCATCTTCAAACATGACTCTTAGGAAATTCCATGTCTCCCTCTCTTCTTCCAAACTAAATCAATGCCGAAACCAAAAAATTACAAGTGAGACAATACAAATGAATATAAATTATTATTAATCCCATTCAAAAAGTATCCACAAATAACTAACCGAGAATCTTGAGACTTCTTATCGCACAAAGCTCACAATGATGATTTTCCACCATCTGTTATTGTACCTTCAAACTCTATTGAACAAAGCACTGGACTATCCTCGATAACGAGATTATGTATATATACCTATGAAAATAGGAAAAAAATAAGACCATATATCATCTTAATGACATGTACCAAATAATAAATTATAATATACCTCAGAAGAGCCAATAACACTCTGTGACGTTGTACCGAGCTGAAATGTAGCAAGCTTTCCTCCAAATCCAAAACTGACACCAACTGGTCTCTTCAACCACTTAAGAGCTTTCAAGAGTGCACCTGAAAAGGGAAAAACAAAAAAGATAGACATCATGTATTTGTATATAGGATTTCAATTCATTGGGGGATGTAACATCTTGTCCACCTTTTGACCGAACTGATATATCTAATTATGTTGTATCATCAAGAGTGACATTGTTGATTATTTCACTGCTAATATCATCAATGTTGGCAGATTGAGCTTCCTATAAGTCTTGATTCTTTGTTGACTGCACTTGAAATCCATGGTGCTCAAGTAGCTTTGTCCTAGAATTTCCTTCATCTTTAAACATGAATCTTAGGAAATTCCATGTCTCCCTCTCTTCTTCCAAACTAAATCAATGCAGAAACCAACAATTTGCAAGTGAAACAATACAAATGAATGTAAATTTTTATTAATCCCATTCAAAAAGTATCCATAAATAATTAACCGATAATCTTGAGAATTCTTATCACACAAAGCTCGCAATGACTATTTTTCACCATCTGTTATTGCAGCTTAAAAATTTGTTAAATGATGCACTAGACTATCCTCGGTAACGAGATTTTGTATATATACAAGTCTATGAAAATAGCATAAAAAATAAGACCATTTATCATCTTAATAAAATGTACTAGAGAATAAATTGTACTCTACCTAAGAAGAGCCAACAAACCTCTATGATGTTGTGCCGAGCCGAAATGTAGCAAGCTTTCCTCCAAATCCAAAACTTACACTAACTGGTCCTTTCAACCACTTAGGAGCTTTCAAGAGTGCACCTGAAAAGGGGAAAATAACAAGATAGACATCATGTATGCTACATGATCCCAATTCATTGGGGGATGTAACATCTTGTCCAGCTTTTGACCGAACTGATGGATCTAATTGTGTTGTATCATCAAGAGTGACATTTTTGATTATTTCACTGCTAATATCATCAATGTTGGAAGATTGAGCTTCATGTAAGTCTTGATTCTCTGTTGGATGCACTTGAAATTCAAGGTGCTCAAGTAGCTTTGTCCTAGCATTGCCTTCATCTTCAAACATGACTCTTAGGAAATTCCATAACTCCCTCTCTTCTTCCAAACTAAATCAATGTAGAAACAAAAAAATTGCAAGGGAAACAATACAAATGAATGTAAATTGTTATTAATCCCATTCAAAAAGTATCCACAAATAAGTAACTAATAATCTTGAGACTTCTTGTCACACAAAGCTCAATGATTAAATGGATAAGACCAGTGCCTTGTTGGGTAAATGGAGTCAAATGAAGATCTAGAGTGAATGACTTATATTGGTTATGTAAGTGTGGAATTAGGTGTAAAGCACAAAACACTTCTTAATACGACATTATATCAAAGACAAATCAAATTGAATCAATTCAAAGCAATAATCAATTGAAAGCGTCATATTGTTCTCTATCTCCAAAGATTTATTAAATCACAATGGCTCTCAGATCGTGAGTGCACTATGATTGTTAAAATGACAATTTAAAGAATGAGATGGATGATAATGTAATGATATGGAGCTAAATGGATAATACTAGATGAAAAATAAATTAAACTAGCATGAAATGACATGAAATAGATAATTGCAACTACAGGGGGCAGCCATGGTATGAAAGCTTGATTGCTGGATATTGGATGCTTGATGCTTGATGTGCTTGAATTCCTGTAGAGTAAGAGTGCATAAGTTAGATTATCTGGATCCTTTTTCTTGGTTCAATGAGGCTATATTTATAGAATTCCTGGCTGTAGAAAAAAATAGGGAAGGCATTGAGAGGCTTGGATTCAATCTGGAGGATTGAATGGTGAAAGATGGAGGAGATGGAGAGAATTTTGGTGGTTGTCTCTACCCATGAAAATACCAAGCAAGAGAAGAGGATGGATTGATGGACGAGGATTGAGAGAATATTTTGGAATTTGTCTCCAATTTGTCTCCAAAATTTCTCGTGAAGTTTCAAAGCATTAATTGTGACATATTTTAGACATAAATTAGACATAGGATATCTAATTCATTTTTGAGGAAATATAGATGGAATATTCTTTATGCCTTTATTCAAATATTTTTGATCTATTTAAATTAGCAAAAGAGGGATAAATAATTTAATAAAACGAACTATAGAAGTTGTTTATTAAATTAAACAGAAGAATAATGGTAATTAATTAATAAAGTGTTTGATCTTTATTTAATTAATGTAAGATTAATGTGATAGAATAAAATAGGGATTTGATAATTAAATCAAACAAAGTATTTAATTTTGTTTATTTAATTAAGATGAATTTAAATGTGAACTATATAAATAAATATTTCTATTTATTCAATAGTAGAGGAATTAATCAAATAATTTGTATTTAATTAATTGAATTCTCCAGACCAATTTTAGGTGTATACATTTTTCCCCTCTTCGAAGTGATGTGTTTACGCGTTGCTTTGAAGAAAATTTTGCTGCTACTACCAGGGTCGATGATAAAGAAAAATAATTTTGTATGCCCCAGACATTGATTTTCAAATAATTGATAATAATATGCCCCCTTGAGAGATAAATTAATGATTTGATGATTTTTAGATTTTTTTTTTTTTTTTTGGATTTTATGATTTTTTGATGATTTGATGATGATTCGATGATGAAATAATTTATCTCCTGATATAGAATATTGATTTTGCTAGATGATAAAATGTTGCCCTACTTTGCCTCCTTGTGTTTGATGATTTTTGATCGTGTCAGCCTTTGATTTGATATTGATAGTTGATCCTAATAGATTAGAAGATTATTGATCTCATAATAGGTGAGATTCAATGATTGATTGATGATTGACTTCATGATAGGTGAGGATCAATGATAGATTGATGATTGAACTCATGATAGGTGAGGATCAATGATAGATTGATGATTGACCTCATGATAGGTGAGGATCAATGATAGATTGATTGATTGACCTCATGATAGGTGAGGTTCAATGATAGTCGCTCATGAGATTTGATCAAAGTCTCACTAGAGCCGATTAGATTGATAGGCTAATTGATTTTTGATTGATTATAGGAGGATTTTAGAGTTTTTCCCAAAGATGTGGGACATGATTCCACATCTAGCGTAGGCTGATATAGATATCATTAATCAATGTGAAAAATCTATAATGCAGATGCAAAACTAATATGAATGCAGTTTAATTTTATCATGCAACTATATGCAAAATATTGTCATTTTAACAATAATTTTGTACTTTTTTTTCATCATATAGCTTTATTGGATGTTGAAAGTGAGTACAAGCGTCAATGGTATATGTTAGACCAATGACGACCTGAGTACTACTTTCATGGTTTTTGATATTGCAAGCAAACACAAGAATCTAGGTATGATTAAACCGAGATGACCTAAGCATTCATTGTGTAAATAGGAAAGAATCAATCATTTTCCTATGTGAATTGGAATGTCATCCATGATACTTTGTAGAGAACTTCCCATGACAATTCACATAGTAATTTTGATTAATTCACAGACAACAGACAAATAAAATACCATTCTCCTTCCTTGCTTCTCTAGTCCAATACATCATCGAGTTGCTCCAAAGAAATGATAACAATGATCAAAATGCAACATGTTCAACCTTTTCTTAAAGTATTTCAATCATTATTCAGATTAGATCATCCATCCTGATTTTGTGATGTTTTTTGTGGTTTTTGATTGAATTTTTGACATGTTTTTTTTTGGATTTTTGATTGATTTTTTATATGTTTTTGGATTTTTGACTAATTTATGACATTTTTTTGGATTTTTGACATGTTTTTTGATTTTGATATGATGCGGATGTTCGAAGTGTTCTGATGGTGATTGATGTGTGCACTTCGATCATTGTTTTTGTTGCTTTTGTTTCCTTGATGTTTATTGCCCCCAGTGATTTCAAGATTTTTCCCCTAAGCTAGGGTGAGACATGACCACATTGCAATGATATGTACTTGATATTTTATTGCACCTTTTTCAAATTTTATGATTTTTTTGTATTTTTTAAGATATTTTAAGATGAAATGAGATGATATGCCTGATTGAAGGAACAAGATGCCCCACAATAAGGGTAAATGCAACCATTGATAATTGATAGATCAAAATGAAAGTTTCACTACAAAACATGTCACACAATCAAAATATCTCTTGTCAAAAGATGATAATGGTATGATTGATTAAGAGGCCAAGATTGATCGATTCCATAAGACATGATGATGATAAGATTGATGATTGTTGATGATTGATTGACAAAAGATATGAGGATTGGATAATTTTTTGTAGCTAGGCTTAAATATGATTTGTATGATAAGGTTCGAGGATGAAAAGAGACATGATGACATGGATTTTGATATGCTAGAAGATATGGAATAGAAGAAATCGAGGAAAAAAATGATGAATAGAGATGATCAAGATTAACTAGATAAGATACAGACACAAGGCCCAAGTATTTTTCTCCTATTCCTCATCAAGACCAAGGAAAGGAAGAAAGGATGTATTTAGTAAGATTGATGGAATATGGATAAGATAAAAGATATGGTATGGAAGATATGGATAAAGCATATAGGATAAGATATATGATGTTCAAGAAGATCCTTAACCTTTTCAAGATCAAAGGTGGAAATGTAAGGAATAAGCATAGAAAGGATAATGACCATGAATGATAAGATGGATGAAACTTGTACCTAAGTGTAGAGTGCAAGAAGAATATGGAAGATAGGATATGGATGATAGGGAAAGAGAGGAAGGACTTAAGCATTAAGTTTCACAACCAAATATCCCTCTAATAAACCATGGCAGTGGGAATTCGACTCCTAAATGTTGGTAGATTAATGATATGATGGAAGAATCTAAGGACTTATCCAAAGGTTTGGATTAAAGGAGAATGATGGGGGATGAATGTTGGATAATGGATAGAAGGTTGGAAGGCTTGTTGATGGATAGATGGAAAGGATGGAAAGATCAACATTGGCACACACCTCGATGGGTGGCAAAGTGATGGAGGAAAAATGGATTTGGAAGGTGATAGGTTATTAGATGGAAAATTGGAGGAAGCTTTTGGATTAGCTAATTTGGATTCCAATTTAGATTCTATTGCTTCTATGACATTTTTAGGAATCCAGATGATTTTTGACTTTGATTTTTTCTTTGTGGGCCTTTGCAACCTTCACATTTTTCTTTTTGATTTATGGACCTTTGTGGTCTTTGAAAATTTCCTTTTTTCTTTGATGGGACTTTGTGGCCTTTTGAAATTTTCTTTTGATTTATGGACATTTGTGGTCTTTGAGATTTTTTATTTGATGGGCCTTTGTGGCCTTTTAAAAATTTATTTTGATTTTGGATCAATTTTTCTTTTATTTTTGCATGTCTCTTCGAGGAGACATGTTGATCCTTTGATACATGGGGATTTTGATATAGAAGCTTTTGATATTTGGCACCTAAATTGCTTCCAACAACAATGGGAGGGGTGGATTGAGATGAATGATATGGAGGTATTATGGATGAGTTAAGGTGGGTAGAATTTTGAAAGGGCATCAAGGATGTGTGCCTTTTTTGTTCTTCAGAAATAGGATATGGACCTAGGATAGAGGGAAGGTTTGATGGACTAGGATGAGGACCGAGGATAGATGGTATGTTTGGAGGATTAGGATGAGGACCTAAGATAGATGGTAGGTCTGATGAACTAAGACACTTAGGTGTATAACCAAGGCTATGGTGATATGGGTTTCTTTGAATAGAAAGGGGTTCTAGGATACCTTGTTCATGAAGGCCTAATCCTTTTCCTTTGTAATTCATACTTTGACACATTTGTTTACCAATGGGATATGTATTGTTTGTGAAACAAGATGTGAGTCCATTTTGCGGAGGATATGACATGGATGAGAGGATAGGTGTTGGAAGTAAACCAGAATGGATAAAAGTGGAGGATCCCAATTTATAGGTGTGGGGTTCATGGATAGCTTGAATAGGTGTGATAGGTTCTTGACATGGGGATGATGGGGTGTTTTGATCTTGATTTGGAAAGGAATTATGAAGTGGTATGAAAGGCATATCTTGATCATGAGAAGGATAAACATCTTCATGGGATGAAAGGGTATCCTTGAATGGAAGTATATCTTGACCTTGATGAGGAAGGGAATCATGAGATTGTGTAGAAAGCATGTCTTGATCATCAGTTGGTAAGACATCATTAGATAGGATGGAAGAACTCTCATGCTCTTGTGATGTAATAGAATCATGAGATGGTATGGATTTATGAGATGATATGGAAGAAGAACCTGGAAGGATACTTATCTCTTGAGATGGAAGGGAATCATTTTGGATGAAAAGTGAAAGGAGGGGATCATCATAAGATTCTTGAGAAATGGGATCTTGATCAAAGATTGGAAGAATTTTTGGAATTTTGATAGTGGAAAGAATATTTTGATCTTGATGTGTAGGGGAGTCTATGCTAGCATGCTTTGGATTGAGAGATTGACATGAATCATTGGATGTTGAAGATATGATAGAAGAGGATGATTTATCTTGAGTGAAAGAATCTTGAGGTTTATTTTGGCTTATTTTGGATGGAGATAAATGCATGACATGATAGGATTTCTCAATATCATTTGTGTTTGAGGACTTAGATTTGGGCTTATGGATCTTTTGTAAAAATTCAAAGACATCGAACTTGGACGATGTAGTTGTTGGTGGAGAGGGTGTCATGTCAAGATATTTTTTAGAGGAATAAGCACAAATGCCTGGCAGAAAATATCTCTTTGTGGTTCTTTCCCTTTGCACATCCCAGATTTGTTGTTGAAGGTTTTTCATTTGATGAGCTAGAGCACTCAATTGATCCTTATCTATTTTGGCCATGGTGGTTTGAGTTTCAATTTCTTGTTCTTTGGATTTTAGTCTTCGTGACCTTGTTAAAATGGACATATGAACATTTATTTTTTTCAATAAACTTTTGATCTTAGTTTGGTACAGTGTTAAGGATATTAACTTAAGTCAAATAGAATGATAGATTCTATTGATTAGACTAAGTTGATAATTTTGATTATAGGGTTTTGTTTCTTTGATTTAGGATGACTGATCCTAAAACTTAACTTACTAATCAAATGTGTTTGATTGAGACACTTTTGGATGGTAGATATTGGTTTGATTTGAACAAATTCAATCGTAAAGTCCAATTTATGAAAGTTTAAGACTCTATTTTGATTTAGGAAAGTTTATGTTCTGGTAAAAATCCAAATTTTGATGTTAATTGCCTGACAGGGGATTCCAATAGCATTATGTTTTCTTTGTTTTTTTAGGATAATCGAATCTGAATTAAATGGTTTGAAAACACAACAAGTGTATGTTTAAGAATCAAACATGATCCTTCTTGATTTCCATTGGTTTTTGATAAAGAATACACTTCAAGAAGACTCACTCTTAAGGTCAAAAGGGTCATTGTTATACTCAACAACCCACATCTTGAAATTGCATTGATGCACACAGCCATGTCACCCCCTAGAGGGTGCCCATGTTTTTGTCATTTCCAGGTGCGTACTCAGAGTTGGATTTCTCATCCCCTGAGCAAATGGTCTGTGGAAATTATATGGTGAGTTTCTTGGGGGCAGATTTTTCCCTCCCCTTGCACTGTGAGTATGACAATGTTTGGTTACCAACTCGGTGGATTCTACAGTATGTTTTGTAGATAGGGTTTTCGTTTGGAGCGGCAAATGATAAAATCCCTTAGGAGACCTCCCAATCTTTAGAACAAAGATTTTGGGGATGGTTATCTTGCTCACTACCATCAAGTTGGACTTTTACCAACAACTTGCATTTTTATTATAGTGGGTTGGAATCCTTGGCTTTAGGCATTCCCACTTAGGTCGTTCTCATAGGGTGAGTACTTTTTCCCACTATGGCAGGCCTTCTAAAGGATTTAATAAAGCGTAAATAGCATGAAGTAAAAGTGAATCTGGTGCTTTGGTCACACAGTTAAGGGGAGAGCATAAGCCTAATCACCACAAGCACAACATATAAGTTGTTATGTTTTAAGCCCAAAAATAAATTTTCTAATCTATGTGAAGGTGTTGCTTCACATAAATTATGTTGTTCTTTTTAACTTGTACTATAAAAATGTGGTGACTATCCTAGGATTGATAAATTTTAGAAAACCTAAAGTGACTATCCTAGGATTGATAAATGTTAGCCCAACTGTGAAAAAAATAAAATCTAGCCATGGTCGCGTCGGATCCAGACTGAAATTAAAAAAGCGTTGGAACAGTCCACCAAAGCGTTATAACTCTTATTTGATGCGCTAAAACACAAAAGTGCCGAAATAGGACACTGAAGCGCCAAAATTTTCCATGGAAGCGCTAAATCAGAGATGCGCTAAAGTTGAAAGCACTGAAATTTTTTACGGAAGCGCTATAGTAACACAGAAGCACCGAAATAGAGCATGGAAGCACTGTAGTTTTCCATAGAAGTGCTATAGTATTTGACGAAATCGCTAAAAGAAAACACACCGTGAACCTGTATGACACTTTCCAAAAAAATTGTAAAATTGGGGTTAATGCCCCATGGTGGGCACCAAATTGTATGTGTGGAATCAGGTGTAAAGCACAAAACACTTCTTAATACGACATTATATCAAATAAAAATCAAATTGAATCAATTCAAAGCAATAATCAATTGAAAGTGTCATATTGTTCTCTATCTCCAAAGATTTATTAAATCACAATGGCTCTCAGATTGTGAGTGCACTATGATTGTTAAAATGACAATTTAAAGAACGAGATGGATGATAATGCAATGATATGGAGCTAAATGGATAATACTAGATGATAAATAAATTAAACTGGCATGAAATGACATGAAATAGATAATTGCAACTACAAGGGGCAGCCATGGTATGAAAGCTTGATTGTTGGATATTGGATGCTTGATGCTTGATGTGCTTGAATTCCTGTAGAGTAAGAGTGCATAAGTTAGATTATCTGGATCCTTTTTCTTGGTTCAATGAGGTTGTATTTATAGAATTTTTGGCTGTAGAAATGCACAGGGAAGGCATTGAGAGGCTTGGATTCAATCTGGAGGATTGAATGGTGAAAGATGGAGGAGATGGAGAGAATTTTGGTGACTCTCTCTACCCATGAAAACACCAGGCATGAGAAGAGGAAGGATTGATGGAGGAGGATTGAGAGAAGATTTTGGAATTTGTCTTCAATTTGTCTCCAAAACTTCCTCTGAAGTTTCAAAGCATTAATTGTGACATATTTTAGACATAAATTAGACATAGGATATCTAATTCATTTTTGAGGAAATATAGATGGAATATTCTTTATGCCTTTATTCAAATATTTTTGATTTATTTAAATTAGCAAAAGAGGGATAAATAATTTAATAAAACGAACTATAGAAGTTGTTTATTAAATTAAACAGAAGAATAATGGTAATTAATTAATAAAGCGTTTGATCTTTATTTAATTAATGTAAGATTAATGTGATAGAATAAAATAGGGATTTGATAATTAAATCAAACAAAGTATTTAATTTTATTTATTTAATTAAGATGAATTTAAATGTGAACTATATAAATAAATATTTCTATTTATTCAATAGTAGAGGAAATTAGGATAATTAATCAAATAATTTGTATTTAATTAATCGGATGTTCCAGACCAATTTTAGGTGTATACAGGTTGTAACTCAAATTGTTTGGCACACTAATATTGGTTTATAACTTGTATGAATGTGAAAGGATGCAATTACCAAGTTATTCTTATTGATCCAAATGACCTTTTCCAGATTACTGTGATTAATTCAAATAATTTAATCCTTCCTTGAAGGATTGAATTGACTTAACCACGCAAGAACAGAAAATGTGCCTTGATAAATTTAAAATATCCTTGATATATAAATTAAATAGTAAATAAATTCCAACCATGGAGAAAACCATATAATATTATTCAATTAATTCAACATAAAATTGATACCAATATGATGCCACAAAATCAGAGATCTTTCATTAACTTCTTCAAAATGATGCTTGCAACATGGTCTTTTGAAATGTAAGAATTATGACAACATTTTTTTATCCATCTATCCCTATTTTCCTATTTCTTTCTCTTATATGTTATCTCCTAAATTTTTTTAGGTCTTGGTCTCTCTTGTTTATACGAGAGGCAACAAGCTTTAGACCAAAAGACATGTCTTTTGATAACAAAAAATAATTTTTAAATTAAACACAACTAAAGAAAACTAATCATAACATGTGTATCAATCAGTTAATCTTCGAGTAAAATCCTGTGGTCATCTAAGACTTGCTCAAAGCTTTTACTATACAATACTTTCTCTTTATAATGTATAGAATCAATCTTCATCAGAGCCCAATTATTTTTCCTGCCACTAATTGATTGTTTGATCACTTGGCCATTTGAATTCTTGTGCATTTGTGAAATTTATAAGATGAATTTTCTATCTATTATCTAGGAGGTTCGTAAAATGAGAACTTTGTGTATCCACTGTCTAGTATGACGATCCCATCAAGTAAAGTATGGAATTTGTTGAGATTGAATATCTCCCCATCATCCTATATATGTTTCAAGCATTTAGGAATCATCTGATCAAATTATTCTCTCCATTCATCCATACCTTTTATTTGATTGTCATTTTAAAATATGGATGGGTTGAAGGTGTATTTAATGGAGTCAAATGTACTCCTCCTACTTTCCTTTTTCTTCCTTATATCCACCAAATACTTGTACTCATCAATCACGCCTTTCACTATTTCTTGTGTAGGTTTGAGCCTTGATGGTCATCTAGATCCATGTTTGTAGCTTTACGTAGAGTGGTCAGTATGTGATAGGTGGGTTGCCATCTCTTTTGAAGCTCTTCAAGGATAGGGGAGTTAGCATTTATCTACTCCAAAGCTTTAATCAGATTTTTGAAGCTTTCATGTAATCCATTTGTCTTCTCCTTCAATATCCTGACTCTGTGTTCTAGTATTTTCCTTAGAATCTCCATGATATGATTCGTGACATCCTCCATATTATGTTTCTTCAGTTGATCAATTTCATCTTTTATTTGTTGTATCTATGGATCCTCTGCCTAGATAGGGGGGTGATAGACAATTAATTCATCCCCTCTCACTCTGGTGGCCTATTGCAACTACTATTATAACTTTACATCTTTAATAAACAGTTTTTTCACCTCATCATTTGATTATTTCAATCTTTTCTCATACTCATTAATCCTTTTCTCCATATTTTCAACTGCATCCTTGGTGAACATTCCAGAATGCATGGTCATAGTGGTAGCTTATGTAGGAGTTGTATCCCTCATTGTTCTGACCATAGTTGACCCCCTCATTTCCTACACTACATCCAATAGTCGATGCTTCCTTGTACTTTTTTGTTTCCTCCATAGAGCAAGTGTTTGGGTAGTAGGGTTATATCATGTTCTTGAGACACCTTCCTCTGAATCAAACTTTGCTATCAACATGGGGTCCTCCTGTGCTCTAATTTGATCTAGAAGAAATACTCTGGATAGCTCCATCCCTGGTATAATTAACATATCACTTTTTAATACCATTTCTCTTGCCTCCTGCGAGAGTGACATTAATGTTGTCAACATTTAATTCTACCAATGTCTGAGCATGTTTTGAGTCATCAACTCCTATAAGATTGATTTTTAATCTATCATCAATTTTTTTCATCTTCATTTTAATCCAAAAGTCCTTAAATTCATTGGATGGATAAAACTATCATCTTCCATAAACCTTAGAGAGGCTAGTACCTTCCCATTCTCTTGAATTTCATCAGCTCCCTCCTTTGAAAGCTTGATCTTAGGATCATGAGTTTTTTTATTTTTTTGTTGTTCTACTACATCCTTCATTTCAGTTAGAGCTATGACTACGTCTTCTTTTTCATCATCACTTGAGTCATATTCAACCAATGGCTCAACCTTTTGTTTTTTAACTTGTGGTTCATGAGTGGGAGATGGAGGGGATGGACGTGTAGGTGATGGGGGTGGTGTTTGTGATGTTGATGCCTCATGTGATGGTTGGTGAGATGTGGGGAGAAAAATCAACCCCTCATCTTGGGAAATTTTGTATAACTCATCAAATTTATCAAGGATCATCTGCATCCTTTTTAGGAGGTTATGTTCGTCAATGAAAAACCCTTTGAAACTTGTATCCTTCTCCTTCTTCTCATTTTCCCACTTCATCATTGTTATCCACCTTTTTCTAATCTGCACTACATCAGCAAAATACACTAGGTTTCGTATAACATCCTCCTCAAGGTCAATATCATGTGATATATCCCTCTTTGTCAACAAGGTTCTTCTAATCATGTTGATATGACCCTCTGAGTCACACACTCTTTATTTTCAAGACTTGGAGGGATATTTAACCCTCATGAACCTCTGTAATTCTTCTAGCATATCAGATCCAATGGCCAATTCTTCAAATACTATCAAATCAGGCAAAAATGTTCCTTCCTCTAATTCCTCATAAAATCATGTTCCATCCAAAGCATCTACCACTTGAATTCTAGAAAAAAATACCCTTGCAAGTACAAAATTGGGCAAGATATGTTGTGCTTGGTTGCACTCGTATACTCTGATAATGGTGTGTTTTGGCATAAGGAACCAATTAGCATAATTATGAGTACAACCTTGGTCTGGCTTATACTGTACAAGTCTCATTACTTTCATCAATGACTCAAGTAACCTTGGAGTTGGGTAAGCAAGGGCATCTATCAACCTAACAACAAAATCATCTTGAAATACTACAAAATCACATTTTGTACATCTACTATCCCAAATATAACACCAATTTTGTGTAGTGAGTCTTAATCCACTATCTTGTGTACATAATTTCATTCTTTTATTCCATTTCACTTCATTCTGATAAAAGATTAAATGACACAACAAAGAATATTTCCTAAAGGTAATAGGAGCCTTAGCCTCCTTAACTTGCAACAATCCCTCAAGTATTTTCTCCTCAATTACAGATGAAAAATAAAAATCTACATTTGACTCAGAATGTTGAATTATCATGGCCATTTTCATGAATCCCATTGACATGTGTTCCTCTGCATCTATTCCCAAGACTTGACATAATGCATGATGAGTATTTTTGAAATAAATCTGAGATTTTGAAACTGGGAAAGGTTCCATTTTCGAGGAAGGGATGGGGAGTATTTTTTTATTGTCACCCCTATTCATGTGTAGGGGGGGCTCATCACTTCGGTATGTTATTCTTAACCTCTTATACTCCTACTCCAGTTTCACTAAATTCACATTTGTTATGGCTTGTTTATTTAGGTTAAAACACTTGATGATAGAATCTCTTGAGACATTCACTAAGCACCCACCATTTGGAAGCCTACAATTTTTTTTTGGGGCATGGTAGCTCCTAGCAAGGGTTTTGATTAGTTGAATATCAATGAAAATATTAGGAATAATTAATTTAGTCAAATCTAGGGTCCATGGGTTTGATGTCGGAACCTTGTTGTTCCTTTTCTGGTAGAAGTACCAATAGAGGTTCCAACCCAATTGAGGTATAATGGGGTCCCTACAACTTTGAGCTAAGTCTCTGAAAACTTTCTTAGGTCCCTTATTCATTGAACCAGGCAACAAGGAAATCAACGGGGATCATAATGATGGTTTACTGGTTTTAGCCTTATCCTTTTTAATTCCTACTTCACTCTTCTTTGGTTCCATTTTATGAAATTCACAGAGAGTGATGAGCTAAGCTTACTTGGTGATATAATTCTCCTTGAATAATTCCATTTAATTTTGTACTTTGAGCTCGTCTGCAACTTGGTTTCAGCTGTTGTGAATGAAAAATATCAACTTATTTCATGTATTTTAACACCGAGATGCATTTACTCCTGACTCATAAATTCACACAATTCAAATCTTTGTATTGAGCTCAATTTTATATTTCGATATTGACTGATGTGATTGGTGTGCTTTAAATGACCCAACGACTGATTTACCGCACTACGTCGTGTGACTTTTCACTCCCCTGTGGTACTGGGGTGCCCCCTTAGTACATACATTCAATATACTGCTCTACCATGGATCACCTTTTGCTTTCCTATGGTACCACGATGTCTTCTTAGTGCTCCTCTTTAGTATACCACTCTATTACGGACTATGTTTTGACCCCCGAGGTATAGCGGTAAAGGGTGAAGCTTGCAATGTATAGTAGTGGCTCCTTTTAGCGTCATATCGCGAGCTACTTGGTAATGAGCTACGGTAGAGAGGTGTGATGTGTAGGTTATGAGGGATGGATAATATATTAGTGGTATTGTGATAAAGGAAAAAATTGACTTTATGGAAGGTGATAATGTGACTTTTTATGAAATGATATTGGGAATTTCAGATTTTTATTGATAAATTCCTTATAATTTTTTATGAAAATTTTGGTTCCAACAAATTGTCTATATTTATAGGTCAGACAGCTTGTAAAATGTATAATTGTTGGCATGGGAGTGAAATTGGATTGTTTTTGACATTTTTTATTCTCATAGGTAGGTATTGAAGCACTTGCATGGGCGATAAATATTGTTGGGATAGGACCTGGAGACTTTTGAAAAGGTGGGCAAGGAATTTGAAGTCAGTGAGGCCCTCTGTAGTTAATTTAGAGGTAATTCAAAAACATATTCCATTCTCAGTAGGTAAACTTTAAATGAATGTAAGATAGATCTCAGAACAATGACTCATTATATTTTCTTCTTTTTGTTATGGTTTGTACTAAAAGTGACTATTTTCAACAATGTTTTGGCATTTCAATTTTCAGAATTATGTTTGTTTCTTTAAATCAGAAACTAAATATATATGGGAATGCACACTATTATAGATGGATGAGTGTCAAAGGTTGACTATGGATCAATATCATGCATATGATGAGAGAGTATCTGATGAGAGGGACATTGACAAATATCCATGTCCATGTAAAAATTGTCTTGGTGGAAAGGTGAAAAAAAAAATATGATTTATCGACATATGATAAGATATGGGCATAGTGGTATAAGCCCTTGGGATTACAATTATTATGAAGATATGATAGAATTTGAGACAGTGACAGATGAAGAGGCAACAAACATAGATGAAGTTGCACCAAACAAAGATGAAGTGGCACCAAACATAGATGAAGAGGCAGAAATGTTTGACAAAGGGTTTGAAGTTGATAGAATGTTGAATGAGGGTCTAAATGATGATTGGGCCAAGTCAATGGACAATGATTTAAAGCCTGTGTATGCTAATTGCAAGTTAATTCATTTGACAACAATCCTTTAAATTCTTAACTTGCAAGTGGTGCATGGTTAGACAAATGAGAGTGTAGATTAGTTACTAGCATTATTAAGTTCATTGTTACCAACTGACTCCACATTGCCAAGAAAACAAAGTCAATGTAAAAATAAAATTGGTAAGCTCGGCTTGGGGTATGAAAACATCCACACATGTGTGAATGGTTGTGTATTATTTCACAAAATATTGCAAATGAGAGTGAATGTCTGAAATGTCATGAACTAAGCTATAAACAAGGGTTGAAATCAGTTGTGGTTCCTAGAAAGGTTCTTCACCACTTTTTGATAATCCCATGATTACTCTGAGAATGTATAAGTGTAGAGAAATTTTTGAACTTATGCAGTGGCATGCCCAAAATAAGAGCACTAATGGAAAACAACGACATGTGCCTGATTCTAAGATGTGGATAAATTTTGATAATAGATGGCCCAATTTTTCTCAAGATCCTCATAATATAAGGTTGGGTTTGGCTCTAGATGGGGTGAACCCATTCTCAGACCAAAGTACTAAATGGTCAACTTGGCTAGTGTTTCTAATAAATTATAACTTGCCTCCATGGTTAGCAACAAAACCATTTTTATTAATGTTATCATTGATTATACCAAGAAATAAAAGTGTTACTTTAGATACAATAGATGCTTATCTAGAGCCATTATATGATGATCTAATGGAAATATGGAAAGAAATTGAAGAAATTCAATATTTAAGGGATGGTCATTCAATCAAATTCACTTTAAGAGCTTCCTTATTGTTTACGATTCATGATATTTTTGCATATGGCACATTGTCTAGTCTCTTTGTTCATGGATACCAAGGATGTAATGCTTGCAAATTTAAGGACTTTGTGAGGCACTCAAGAATTTTTCATAAGTGTATTTATTGTGGACATCCTACTTACCTTAGAATGGATCATCCATATCGTCAATAAAAAACACGTTTCAATGGTCAAGAAGAGAATCATGAAGCACTATTGCTAATAACAGCTGATTACATTGTTGAGAATGGACAACAAACAATGTCATTTACTAAAAATGATGGGATTTTTGGTAGTAGATATGATCCATGTAATGAAAGTGGTGTAAAATAGTTGTGCATATTGTATAATTTTCCATACTTTAAGGATATAGTAATTAGACATATTGTTGACTTTATGCATACTGGAAAAAATGTAGCTTATGCTATTATAGAAACTCTTTTTGGTGCTCTTGATATTATTTGATCACGTGAAGACTTTCAAGAAATAAAGATTCATCGAAATCTTTGGGTTCAAAAATATGATAATGAAAAATATAGAAAAACTAATGCTCCTTATGTATGGACAAAGGAACAACATGCACAATTCTTACAGTTGATGTCTTAGACTCGCTTTCCCACTGGATATGTAAGTAGCAGCATCAAAATCTAAACTAGCATTAATAACTTAAGAGGCCTCAAGACCCATGACGATCATGTCATAATCAAGAATATTTTACCTATTGTGATAAATATATCAATTTTGGCAAAGGGGCCAAGATTGGCAATTATAAGGTTGGGCCTAATATTAAAGAGAATGAGTTTACATGTATTAGATCCTTGAAAATTTGATAGTTTGAGGGAGGAGGTTGTTCAACTCCTTTGTCTATTGGAACAAGAATTTCCACCAGAAATCTATAAGATTTCTATGCATCTTTTAATACATCTAGAATATGAACTAGAGCATTGTGGCCCAGTAAGAACAAGATGGATGTATCCTATAGAATGATATATGAAGGTTTTGAAAAAAATTGTTCGTACTAGGGCAAAACTAGAAGGCAACATGTCTGAGGGATATTCAATGCAAGAGGCCATGGGATTTTGCACATAATATATGAAGGATTTTTAAAATATCAGTCAACATGTATGGGATGATGATGAAGATGATACAGTTGCAGGTGAAGTATTACAAGGAAATGGATGCCGCTTAAAGCTATCATATCAAGAAAGAAGTGCAATACATGCCTTTATTCTTCAAAACACATCTTCGTTCGATAAGTGTCACGGGTAAAAAAAATTACTTAATAATTTATTTACTCAATTGCATCTACACATTTATATTATTAATCTTACTATTTGTACATCATTATTCTATGTAGAAAATATGAGTAAGAGAATCAAAATTGGAGGCAACATCGACCTCAAAGGCACAAATGTCATGATTTGATTAGAGGTGATTCTTTTCCAAAATTTGAAGAATGGATTGCTAATTCAATCAGTGATGAAAAAGAAGAAATTCAAGATATAACAGCAGAGGAAAGTGAGCTTTCATGACCTCCACATTTATGGGCTATGTGTTTTAGTGGAATGTGGGCCTATGGTAGTCATTTAAGAGTGGAAGAAAAAGACAAAGGAAAGACAAATTGTGATTGTGTTGTTAGTGCTGAATTTCTTCATCAAATTGAGAAGAAATTTTATGTTGGATTCATCCAAGAAATTATTCAAGTGGATTTTGGTTAAAATAGTCCTATATTATTAAAATTTAAGTGGATCCAACCATCCGTAGTACGATATGATGAGTATGGATTTGTATGTGCAAATACACGATAATTTTTATCAGAGATAGATGATTCGTATGTTTCCCCTCTTCAAATTAGGTACTCATTTCTAATTCATGATGTAAGAAACCCAAGTTGGTCATATGTCATTCAAACAAAGTCTCGTTTGATATGAAAATTCATGGAAGTTGTTGATGTAATGCTTGATGGGCAATATGTTAATTTACAAGAAACATTCGAAGAAGTGGATGAAGAAAATGAGGGACTATTTGAAGAAGAGATCTTGATTACCAATGAATAAATTGGGAGAGATAATGTATTGCATGTCACAAATGAGGATGAGGAAGAAAATCAAGTAGATGCAGACATGAGTGATGAGGATTATGATCTTGCTGGAAATGTAGATGATTATTGATGAGCCCCATTTTATGACCTTTTATGTAAGACTTTTATGATTTTTTAAGGACATGGACCTTTAGACTAATACTTGTTTCAAAGATTTAATGTTGAGAAAATTTTCTATATGAATGCAATATGGATATGTTTTCATATAAAAATGAGGATGTAATATGAATATATTTTCATATATGAATGCAATATGAATATTTTTTCATATATAAATGTTGTATGCAATATGAATGCAATATGAATATGTATACCATCATTGACTTGTGTATCCCAATATGAAGCCACAGACACAAATTTCTTTCATTGATCTCCTCAAATCATACTTGCAACATAGTCTTTCGAAATGTAAACATCATAGAAGTTTTTTATTGTCTATCTATCCCTATTTGCCTATCCCTTTTGTCACTATGTAAAAAATTTATATATATCAAAACTTTGAAGGGATGCAACCCTTCATGAAATATATTTTGATAATAACAACAAATAACAATGATTAAACATAAATAATTAGGCTCTAGTTAGCCATAAGTGAAATTTTGACATATGGTCCAAATAATCTCATCTTTTGTGAGTATTAGCATCTCTTAACGCAGTCCTGACTACTATATCTATGTTCACCATTTTCTCATTCCACTCACATTCTTCATCCAATGTAGAGTCTTTACATGTAGCCACTTCCAAAGTATTTTGTAGTATCAACTCACATTCTTCAATCCATTTAGTCTTTTCTTTTATTTTTCCATCATTTTCAAATAGTGTTGGTATTCCTTCATTTGTGGGATCAATTAATCCTTTTGCATCTCCTTGAAGTTACTCATAGTAATCTTCATTCTTTCTTATGATTTCCTTAGCAATAGTGATAGCCTCATTATCAAGAGTATCTCTCTTTTGTATTTCTTGAAATTTCTCTTGGATTTTGTCACTAATTCTTTTATGCTCCTACTCTGCACCATAATTTTTTGATTGAGTTCCCCAGAGTTTTCTCACCCAAACCATCAAGTTAGCCTATCATTTTTTAACCACTGTAGAAAGTGTATCAAATTTTCCTTGAGAATATACATCTGATCCTTTCCACTTGTCCTTTGTTTGAAAGCTTTCTCCTTGATTCAACAACCTATTGGATCCTTTCAATGTGTTTTAAATCATATCCTTTAGGTGATCATTTTCCCTAAGTATCATTTCATTGTTTATTTAATACATTTCCTTTTCTTTGATTAGCATTTGGATCTAGGATTTATTTAGCTTGGCAACATTGATGCCAATCTCAGTTGTAGCCACAGGATCAACTTCTCCAACTTTTAGTGTCATGACATGTCCAAAAGCCTTTTCAGTGTCAATAAAAATAGACCTCTTATGTGGTGGATACATGGCCCAGATCATAAGGGAACCTTCATCAAGGTTATACTTTGATCCTAATACACTTATGTCACTCCCTTAGGGCTAAGCTTATGTGTAGCATTGCTATCCTTCAAAAAACTGCCAAAAACAAGGGCAAAGTTTACATCCAATACTGGGAAAATCATGACACCTAAATCTTCTAAAAAATTTCTCCCTATCTCTGGGGCCATATCTTTCATTTCCTTCTCCACACTTAGCTTCAAATTATTTAATAATTGATCCTAATTATTAGGTGTTACATTTTCAATAGATTCTCTTCTTTTTTTCCCCCTTTGTTCATACAAGAAGGCTCTGAATTCTGGAGATTTCACAAACTCATCATCTACTACAAAGGATCTATAAGCCATTTTCCTTGTGTCTATATTTGAACCCTCTTCAATTTCTGGTTCTCTAGGAGGAAGCTTATAATCCTTAGTTTTCAATCTAGAGATTTTATCAATTGGACCTTCAGACCCCTCATCACCAGGTGACTCCTCACTAGAAGATAACAACATCACATCTTGTATCTCTTTTATTTTTTTGTTCTACTCCCTTTTTATATTCATCAACAACCCTCTCAGCTTCTTTCTCTTCCAAATTTATGATCAAATCATCATACTGATAACCTGGTATATGATTATACCCACCTAAGTTCATCTTTTTCTTATCAAAGTTGATGTATCCCTCTAGATCAAACCATTTTCGTGGTGGAGCTTTCTTCAAATTAAAATGCAATAACTTATCCACAATCACACCATATCCTTCCTCCAACAATATAGTGAAATTTCCAAAGCACAAAGTGCTTGGCATGAATGCCTATTTTCCAAAGGAACTTAAATTCATTACAATTGAGAAATCTATTTTCCTAACAATTTCTAAGTAGGAAATTCTATCAGGCACTATTTTAGGAAATATGAATGGTGTATCTTCAAAACCATACACTCTGATCATAGTAGCATCTTCAAAACAATACCAATCTCCCTAGTTTTGACCAATAGGTCCATTGAAATATTTGGGTCTG
This sequence comes from Sequoiadendron giganteum, assembly GCA_007115665.2. Lineage (NCBI taxonomy): Eukaryota > Viridiplantae > Streptophyta > Pinopsida > Cupressales > Cupressaceae > Sequoiadendron > Sequoiadendron giganteum. The sequence continues at coordinate 105,694,230 of CM021109.1, forward strand.
AGGAACCTCTTAATCTCATCAGACAATGTGTAGTCACAAGGATGATTAAAGAATTTGTACAATGGTTTAACAAAGTATTCTTCAAAATGCACAAAGCTTGAATTGGAAAACCTGCTATCCCAAATAGCAGTCCATAACTAAATTGGTAACAATTTACCCTCCCTATCAAACTGTGTAATCCTTAATTGTTCTGGCCACATTTCCAATTCTTGTCCATAATACAATATTATATGCATAAAAACAAAGTAATGATTGAAATTTAAAATAGGGGATCCATTCTTTATTACCATTATCCCTGAATCAATTCCTTTGAGGATGTATGAAGCATAATCAAAGGGTCATGCATTGTGATAATGAACATCAGCTGCAATTATCATTGGTACAATTGAAATAAGCTCAAGAGCTTCCATCCCTAATACCTAACATTCTGAGAAGTATGTATATTTCAAATAGGGCTCAAATAAGTCTACATGAAATAGAGGCCCGTCATTGTCATCCAATAGAACCAGTTTTCCATCCCTTCTAGGACTATGCAATGGTAATCTCCACCCCCTATAAGTGGTATCCATTCTTCAAAATTCTTTCTCCAAATTATTATGCACAATAGCTTCATCACATGTGCCTTCTAGGTTAAAAACTTTCCAAATTGCAGCTTCGGATACATGTATGCAAGGTTTACCCAATGAATTGCAGATAGCTTTGAGTTTTGGATTGTAATGGGCAGCTAAGAGTTTTATTAATTCAACATCCACAAATATGTTTGGGACAACCAATTTTCCCAAGTTGAATTTGCAGGGATTGCATACTGGCTCGAACCTATCCCTCTGATGATAGTGAAACATAAATAGTTCATATCCCTGAATTGAAGTCCACACATCCCCTATGTGTTTGAATTTGTCCTCAAATATATCCACATATGCTCTAAGTTGTGCAAAAATTTTGGCTTTAGGTCTCGATCCAGGTACTTTCTCAATAAGATGTTGATTCAATTTCCTTTCAATTTTTTTTGATTCATCCCTAGTCTCAATATTTTAATTTTTTCCCCTAGGATGACTACCCTCACCCTAATTTTTTCTACCTTTTGATTTTCCAAAGCTCGAACCCTCCATTTTATTTTCTCAAATTGACAGAATTGAAAATACAATTGCAGAGAATTCACAAGCTTACTTGAAAATCTTTGGCTGCACAAAATTCTTTGGCTTCTGTCTGTTCTCTCGTTCCTTTTGCTGCCAACCCCACAAATTATCCTCAATTATTCTCGTTTCACTTAGAGAATTATCTAACAGTTTGTATCTATGCGGCCATTAATGTCTAGCTTTCAACACGAGTGTAGCATATTTTTTGAATTTCCCACTGTCAAACCAAATGATTATATCGACATGAACTATTTAAAATCTAGCTGATCTATGAGTTTGAATCAAGAAGAGTGTTCATTAGACACCTTATATGGTCAAGGAGACCAAATATAATTCTTACCAATGTTAAATAGTTCATCTTTTGATTCATATCACCTTTAGAAAGAGATTTATTTAGTCACCTAGATATCATAAATCTCCCCAAGTGTTACTCTAACGAGCTTTCATTCATTCATATTACCATCGGCAAGAGAATAAGTATCGCTGGAAGATTTGAAAGTTACTTTGGAGTTATAAGTCTCCCTGATGTATCATCTTCCTCCTTCGAATGAATTGACAAGACTCTCTCCGATATTACTTTCATTAGTATAACATATGGAATCGGGAAGACATTTGAAACTCATTCTGACAGCACATGTCTCCTCGACATGTTTCTTTTTGTTTTATCGGTGAAACAGAGTGAATTTCTTACCGATGAAAGTCCATTGGCATGAAATGTATTCTCGGGCTGACTTGAGGATCTCACTTTGATGGTATTGTTCTTATCGGTAACATTTTCATTAGTGAAACAATAGGCTATCTTCCCAAATATCTATCCTCCTTAGTTATTGATCGATGTGACAATGTTGACCTTTCGCCAATATTCCAGAAATGCCTAAATTGAAAGGTTATAACTTATGGGTCAGAGAGACATGGACATAGTCATACCAATATGGATTGTTTATTCAAAGGCTCCTACTCAATGATGATTAGAGGGATTTTGGTATGTCAAAAGGTCAAATCTGATGGGATCACTGGTGGATATGATATGTAAAAAGGATTATATCAATTTTGCATTCAAGATGTGGCTACCTTGTGGAGTTTACAAATGTAAGCTACTATAAAAAAATTGAAAATTTTATAGTCCCAACACATTACATGCGACTCACATCCTTTGTTGTCTTCACATTCTTTTTAATAGTGATATCACTGTTATTAGTATTTGTGCTTCTAACTTTATGCACTAGAAATCACTATCTCATATGTATCTTTATATACTATAAGGTCATTGCTTTTTTTTGCTTTGATCAAATGTTCTTCACTCTTTTGCATATATCTTGAATTTCACTGTTGTTTGAATACCTAGTCTTCAAATCATGGCGTTCCTTGCTTGTAACTCACTGTCCACTCCAACATACCTATTCTTTTTTATGAAATATACCCCTTCATGAATGTATTTGGATGTTATGAAAAAATTATTACGTAACAGTTGAACAAAAGTAAGAATCACCAAATACCATAGACATTTCTTAGTGATAGTGCTTTCACCTAAGCAAAGAATTGGTTTAGTTGTAAAAAATGGTTGCCATGCTACAAGTTCATGTCCAGTTAAAATTTCGTAATATAGATTTTTTTATTGAACCATGAATGAAAGCATTATTTCTAAAGATTTGATGGATTAATTCAAATAAATTGCTAGGTTTTTTAAATGCAATCAACATTTCTACAGGGCACCATTATTTAATATCAATTGACAGAAATACCCACAATATCTATTGAATTTTTTTTTGTAGTTCTTTATACTTCATACGTGTTTTAATGACTTTTCATTAAAACTGAGACCTCATAAACTTGTATTTATGCAATTTATGTTATGGTTAATAATATTTGTATCAAGTTTCTAATTTATACATTATTGTTTTTTTCGACATTAGGAAATGAAGAAAAAGAATGAAAGGCACAAATTAGATGATAGTGATCACAATTTTGAAATTCCAGTGACATATTATGAGCACTTTCATGAAGAACGTGTGGCCAAGAATAATGAATATTTATCACTTCTTGGTTTTCCAAATAGGCAAGTTGTAAATCCACTAAGTAGTAAATTATTTGTTTAATACTATTTAATAAAATTTTATAGGAAAGAGATTTATGTATATAAGACATGACAAGATTTTTTTTGTTTTATAGGCAAGAAAAATATAGCAGAGAAAATGCAGAGAAAAAAAGTAAAGAAAGTAAAGATACAGTGCTTCCAACTCGTAGAAGCCAATGCTTTCATGATTCAACAAATGAAGTTGATGAAACAAATAGTTGTGGTCAATTGAAATATACAAAGACCACTACTGATCTACCTACTCATGTCACATTTGATGTGGCCAAGGAGCATGAATTTTTGATTAATCAAATTCATGAAGAGAGACTGCTTGCATCTAATGTGCTTGAGAGTGCGCCTGTCACATCTACAACTTTTGAAGGAATTAGTGGATCAGCTAGAAATATTTATAGTGGTGAAATAGAAGATGTGCCTTCTTATGTTAAAAGACAAATATTGAGCCAAGATTTATACAAATCTATAGAGAGGAACGCAAAAGAAAGAATATTAGAGGGGAAGAAGCCATTCTTGGTTGAGGTATCTAGATAAGGTGAACCCATTGGGAAAAATGTTGCAAGGTGGGCCTCCAAGTTGGGAATCAGATGTAGGGCCCATTTGGATGTATGAAAATCAAATGTTGTAGAGAAAGATCCCCAAAATGTGGAATATGTTATACAAAAAATGGAAAATGCCTGTGACACTATTGGTGGAAAAATCTCTAGAAAATATTACAAGAACAAGATGAGACTTCTGATGAACACTTTTAGATACAATTGTAGAAAAACAATCATGGAGGGAAAAGAGATGTTAGAAAACACTCTATCTCCCAAAGAGTGGGAGGCATATAAATAAATTATGTGTTCCGAAGAATATTTTACAAAGCATAACAGAGGCAAGAGAGCAAGAGATAATGCAAGGACTGGATATACATTTGGTTGAGGCAGATTACAATCCAAAATAGACAAATGTGGAGTAAGTGTATGGATTTTTTGTTCAATTTACATTGTGTTATTTATTTCAAATTGTTATTGAACTGACTATATGTTGAAATTGACATTGTATTTTAGGTGAAAAACAATAATAGAGAAGAAATTGTAGAAGATGTTGTCAATTATATGGCAACACTAGATCATACTAAATCTAATACTAGAATCATGAGGAAATCTAGTTCGTCAATAGAGAACAACGATCTATTGAACCTCCAGTAAGAGCCTCTTCAAATCATGTCAACTCAAATGAAGAGTACCAACATATAATGAGTTTCTTAAACTATCTCACTAAGAAATTTTTGCAGTTGGCTTCCTCTATTAAGCCTATAGTTTTTACATGGAATGACCATAATTCCATGGGTTCAAATCAGGTAAGAGGCTATCCCTCAATATTTTGATTCTCAACTATATCATCTTTATATTGTATTCTAAAGATGTGTACAAATTTCATAAATGTTTTTTAGGACATGCCTTTATAAAATTACTCTCATGATCTCCAGGAAAAGTATTACATTCATATATAGAATAGTGAATCTATGAAAATTTTCCTTTTGTTCCATTGAAATCCATTGTGACTGTCCTAAATGTTGTGACTGTGAGTTTTATGAAAAAATAAATATGAGATCAATGAATGATCTATTAGGTCTCAGAAGTGCAGGTTTTTAACCATAAGGGGGTGCCAATCCCTTAATACACCTTTGGCCCACTGGTGCAGGGCCACCTACACCTTATTTTCAAATTTTGGTTATTTGATGTTGATCATAGGTGGTCAGTAGGTTAGATTAAGGTTTTTTGGGTCTTATTATGCTAAATAAGGTCTTGTAATACCATTCACCATTTAAGGAGTTTGTTTTTGAATCAATTGTATTTAGATGTCAAAAATTGCATAAAAATGCAAAATGTTGTTAATCAAAAGTGTCAAATGCAGTTTAAGAGAATATTAAGGGTCTTAGAATTTAAAAATTAGTTATGTACATTGGATGGAAATATGTATATAATCCTCTAAAAGGATCGAAGAATAGGGAGAGGATATTGATAGAAGATTCCAATAAAAAATACAATGTTTATTTTCTGCATAATTTCTGATTTTCTGAATTTTGCTTCCTATGTACGGTCTCGTACAGCCACTAAATGATTTGAAACCTATTGTGTTGTGTAGATATATGATTTACCTTTCATTTGAACTCATCTTGAGAGTATTTCAATACTTTTAGAGGAATTTCTCACTCATTTTCTTAAACTATATGGTGAAAACCAGAGAAACCCTATTTGGTGATTGAATAATGATTTAGGCCATTCCTCCTACTTTCATATCCTATTTCTCAGAGGAATGGAATGTATATTGTTATTGTAGGTGTTTTTATCTATTTTGATTCATAACCAATTAGTTTGGTGGCTTTGGAGTAAGTCCCTAGGGCTGGTAACTATGCTTTTCATGTGAAAATAAGGTACTGATGAAGGGTTTTTATGAATTGTTGAGGTAATTGGAATTATGAAGTTTTTGTGAGTATGTACAGCCCCAAATAAACTTTTTTGAGTCATTGGTTGTGTTTTGTGAGCATGGGATATAGGAGAATCATTAAAACCTAGGTATTTGGCATGTAAATGAAGGGTTTATGAGGTCAATGTTGTAAAAGCCTTAAATCTAGAAAAAATACATGGAATTTGGTGTTTTGGCACATGACAAATTACTTTCCAATGAGTTCTTGTGAGAAATAGATGTTTAGGAGATGTATCCTTTGTAAAAATGGGTTATTTTGGTGCCTAAAGGCAGGGCTATTGTATTGGTTCTCACAATTGTTGCAAAGAAACCATATGGAATCTATATCTCTATGTTATATTGGAAATTCCTTTCAATTTCAAAAAAATAGTTTTTATCTCTTGTTCTATAATTTTTACCTTTTTTTAAAATCTGATTTTTTCCTGATTTTTTCAAAAAATCTTTTTGGTTTACTAAGTTTCTCCCCAAAAGATTTTTGGTGCTATGGATCATAAAGCAATAATAGAACTCTTGAAATTTTATTCTTTTCTCAGAAATTTCTGATTATTTGCAGTTCCAAGCTTTTGTACTTGCCTGTGCAGGGTTTCCTTGTTCTCTTTTGCATTGAATTAGGTGGTTGGGTGAGTTAACTTCAATTTTTTTCTGATTTGGTGGATTCTTGAAGAATTTTGTGCATTTTGTAGTCAAATTTTGGAAACGGGTCTGTAAAGACAAAGTTAAGGGTTTGTGAGTCTACAAAATGGATTTTCACCCATTCCACCTATTATGACTTTTATTCTTTGAAAGGCTTTGTTGACTATTTTTTACATGAATTAATCATCTGTATATATATTTTTTCTTGATGTTTAAACTACATGTAGAGTAATTTTATCAAAGCAGCATGAAAACAACGCCTTGATGTCAAATCATAGTTGTGTTGAAGTTGAGGTAATATAATAGTTGTTGTGGACAAAAGTTTATAGATTTTGCATTATTTACTTGACTTATATTAACTTTTCATGATGATTAAACCACATGCAGGGTAATTATATGAAAGCAGAACAAAAAGGAAAAGACCCTATCAATAGAGCTCTCTACAAAGCTACACAACTTCAGGGCAATGTTGACAGTGATTATGCTGAATTGAAGGAGTATATGCATGATATTGATAGTACTACTGGTGTTGAACTTGAGGTGAGTGATACGAAATGTTACTTTTCCTTGATTTTGAAACCCTTCATGTATTAATGAATTTTATGATCCCAAACAGTGAACAAGCTTATAGAATAGTGAATAGACAACTAAAACATTGAATGTAACCCATAGAACAATCATTGTAACTACTTTGTCACTTTTCAACGTGGATTGTTGGCACTTCAATACTTTATGATGCTTGACTATGTTTTAGGGAATTGTAATTGACCTTGTCAACATCTTGAACTTAGTGTGTTGCTTGTTTCATTGGATGATACATGTTGTTCTTTCCTTCACGAATCTGTTGTTAACTCTTCATTATGGCTGTTGTTATTAAAAAAAAGTTTCTTTTGATATTCTTGTTGCTTTCTCTTAATGTCTTCTTGTTGTTTAGTATTTATATTTGTTGCTTGATCCATTAAACTCATTGCCCTTGCACTAAACTCACTACTACAGCCATGAAACTCACTACTTCTACTTGTTCATTGGACATCATTCCTTCTTTTTGCATACTCTTACACTATTTTCTAACAGTGAAAGGCTCTTTCTCTATTATTTATGTGACCTCTACATCCAACCTTATTAGTTACTCCTTTACTACTGCTATGAAAGCCATAGAGAAAGACTACATTGTTTCCCCAATGATTTCTCTTAATGATTGTCACATGTTGCCTTGATACATTTTGTTCTTTGTTCTTCTTTTATATGTCATCATTGACAGGGTTATGTTGACTACATGGGAAGTTTTAGAGCTTTAATGCCACTATTTTTGTACATCCCAATGTATTTCACCTTCACCTTGCAACAGTAGTAGTAGTTATCTCATATTGCATTCTTTGTTTGTGTGCATTAGCTACCCTTTTTATGTGTAATAGTGTTGTCATAACCTTATGTGTCTAGTATGTGTGCATGGTAATGTAGTGTTTAGATTTGTGGCCTTTGTATCTGATTAGCATGAAGCTAATAGTAACATTGTAAGCATTGCTATGAATGTTGGTTTTTTAGTAATTTATATTGATCATTGCAATTATTTTAACACACACATGCAAGTACTATTTAGGTAAGTAATGGTTTTTTTATTATGAAAACAAGGGTAATCATTACCTATCTAATATAATGTGTTATTTTTATTTTCTTTTTGCAGAAATGTATTGATAAACTCAAAGAAGGGGAAAAAGTTAGGGTGTTGGATCCGTTTGATGGTGATGTTGTGGGTATTGGGCGGATTCACTCCCTATCTATTGTACATGGAGTCAACTTGAAAGGAATGGGAGATGAAAATGTAAAACTTTTAAAGGTCACAAGTAACATACCCCTTGTTTATGAAGACAAAATACATGGATTTGTTCATTTGAAAGAGAAAGAAGGAACCTTCACACGGTGGCCACTAAAATATTTGAAAAAAATGACATAGTTGAACATGTTTATCATGTACTATTTAATGTTATACATCTTGGCTCACTAATTTATGTAGTATTTTGAATGTGTTGTGAAGGGATCTTAGTTATCATGGTGTATTTGAAAGAGTTGGAAACTCTTAGACAACTTTGACATTTTTCATTATATTTACATATATACTCTTAGACAACTTTGGCATCTTGTAACTTGGTATATATATATATATATATATTTTCATTAAATTTTTTATTGCAGATTACCTTTGTTTATCATGATGTTGAATCAATCTTTTAGTTCTAGAAAGTTCTAGCTTGTTCGTATATCTAGTATTTTATTTTCTTTTATGTTTTATTTCAAGTTTAATATTATGTTAGTTTTGCATTATAAAATTTATGGTATTTAGTAAATTATTCATTTCATGACTATATTTACTATCAATTAATGGAAACCAGTAAATTAAAATGACTAAATTAATGACTAAATTAATTACTAAATATATGACTAAATATATGACTAAATATATGACTAAATTAATGACTAAATTAATGACTAAAAATATGAATAAATTAATGACTAAATTAATGACTAAGTATATGACTAAATATATGACTAAATATATGACTAAATAAATCACTACCATGACTAAATAAATGACTAAATTAATGACTAAATCAATGACTAAATCAATGACCAAATTAATGACTAAAATCAATCACTAAATAAATGACTAAAATTGTTTAGTCATAAATTTAGTGGTGTTATAAATGACTACAAATAAACCACTAATAGTCACGTGACTAAAGTTAGTCATTTATATGCAATTTTTAGTAGTTTATTTAGTCATATTTTTATTTGTGTACTAGTGGTTGGATCTCAAATCAATACAAAAATAGATGAATATTCCTCTCTCTCACACTCCCTATCTCTCATGTCTCTCCCTCCCACTCCTCCTCTCTCTCTCAGGTCTCGCCCTTTGGCACCCTACCAAGGTAACTCTCTCTCACTCATTCACTCCCTCTCTCTCAAGTCTCTCCCTCTAGCACCCTACCTAGATAACTCTCTCTCTATATCTATCTATCTCTCCCTCTCTCTCAGGTCTCTCTCTCTCTCAACCCCCCTTTGTTGGCAAGAGACACTACAGTATCACTTGATTTTTTCATTGATGGAAACTCAAATTGATGATCAGATACGCACACTTTCATTCGATCACTCTGATAAACATATTGAAGATTAATTAGGAAGAACAAAATATCCGGTAGCATAGCGCTCATCGATCTATATGAAGATTTCATGTTATTTTTTTGTGTTTCACATCTCAGGAAATGATTTTTGGTATATTATCTCTATTACTACTGAATCGTAGTGGCTTGTACCAATTCATGTGAAAGTTAGAAGATTTGGTTGGCTTATTCTCGGTCTTTCTTGTATTGGAGCCAACTTCAGGAATGTATTATGTCATGGATGTATAAGGAGCAATTAGTTAAATGTTTTCATGCTCAATTATTTTTTTTTGGGTCCCCTCTATGTATTAATCAACTTTGGAGGATGCGCATAAAGATTTAATTAAGGATCTAGCTGATGGTGGTAATTATTTTTATGTTTTATTGAAGTCAATAAAGTGTAATTGAATTCTATGTTGCAGATATATATATAAGATCATCTGTATCATTTTTATGCATGTATGAAGTGTGTGTTTATTTGAATTGTGAGTTAAAGCATAGAAGAAGAGCGATAATGCATAGTTTCACTTGCATATAGAAAATTTGTATTGTGAGTATGAACATAACAGAGCAAAAGTGCAGAATCAATCTCTTGGACAAAAGATTGTATATTGTGCCTAACTGGAATTGTAATCAGGCATATTTAGATTCTATTTATATCATTTCAAACTCTCAGATAGTTTTAATCTGATTTTCTTATGTAAGGAAGAGAGCCTTCCCTTTGAGAAGTGAGCTCTAGGCAGTGTGCCCAAATGCAAGTGCATTCCCCTTATTGTAAACTTCATTTGGGTATACTTAGATTAACTTGTGGATTGGCCATCCATCGTGGTTTTTCCCCTAACAGGGTTTCCACGTAAAAACCCTTGTGTTATGGTGTTGTGTTCATTTGCTTCAATTTTATGCATTATGGTTGAATGTTGTTAATGCTTTGAAGTTAAAGGTTTATAAATTTTATTTTTGCACAATACTGATTCACCCCCCCTCTCAGTGTAGCTTGTTTCCAACAATTGGTATCAAAGCTAGTTCCTCTGAAAGAAGTTTAACAACTTGGGGAGATCTTGGAAGGTGTTCTAATGGATTCAAGTAGTCTTCAAAATAAATTTTGGTGGCCCTGGATGATCTTGATCAATCAAAGGATGAAGTTCAAAAATTGCAAGAAAATCTCTTAGACATTGAGAAATTCATTCAGTATTTGAAAGACAAAATCAATAATTCTAGAGAGAAGAGAAAGGAACTCTATGATCAGATTAAGAAAGGTGACAGTAAGAGCATTGAAGAAGAACAACTCAGTTAAGCCCTGAAAGAAAATACAAAAGTGTGTGAGAAGCTTACCAGAGATAACACAGTTCTAAAGTATGAGATAGAATCTATCATGATGAATTTGACCAAGGAGATTGAAGACAAGAAGAAGAATGAAGAGAATCTAGCACAGTCCTTGAAAGAAAAATGTGAAGTATGCAGTCGATTGGATGATGAATTGGAACAATCTAAAAACAATAAAGATGTGCTTGAAAAGTAGATGGATGATCTCAGAAATGAACTTGCTACTGCAAATGAGTATAAAGAAAAGTTCAAAGTCAACTCATCCATGCTTGATGAACTAATTATCAGTTAGAGGACTCATCGTGACAAGCGAGGTCTTGGATTTGAAGAAGGAGAAAGTTCTAGATCCGAGCAAAGGAGATCCAGAAAAGTAAATCAAATGAACAAATCTGACATGTATCCAATAAGGCAACCTAATGCTCAGAGATTTAATGTATATTATTTAAATTGTAATAAATTTGGACACATGGATACTCAATGTAGAAGTAGAATGAATTAAATCAGTCCATCTTTCTCAGATCAATGTTTTAATTTTCATAAGGTTGGTCATAAGTCAAATGAATGAAAAAATATGATGAATTGATTTCATAGAAATATCAGATGCTACACATGAAATAGACTTGGCTATACTGCTAACCAGTGTAGATCAAGAGGAAATCAGTGGAACAACTGGTCTGGAAAGAGAAATGTTGTATGCTATAACTGTAACAAAACTAGACACATTGCTACATTCTATTGGAATAGAAAAGGTTTGGTAAATCAAAGGAAGAACATGCAGAAGGATATAAAGGGAAAAGGTAAACTCACTACAGATGTACTTAGACAATAGATGCAGAAGAAATGGGTGAAGAAATATCCCTTTGTTATTGTTGAAGAAAGTTTACTAGCACCAAAACCTGCTTCTGGTAATTCCTCCGAGAATTAGTCTCAGGCCTTTTGGCCTGGGGGGAACTGTCAAGAAAATAATTTTACCCCATAACCGGTAAGTGACACCAGATGTGGATGTGTAAAGTAGATGCATAGATTCTCAATAGATGTTGTTGAACTCATTGGAGAAAGTGGTATGTTGTATTGGAGGTCCGCAGAAGTTTTACCTATCTCAGTGCATTAAAATAGTGTAATTAGATCTATTAGGGTTAAAGAATTTATTGCAACAAAAAGGGTAGGTATGCAAGTGATAAAAAGTCATTTCTACTCTTTACTTTTCACTTTTTATTTGGAAGAAAATAATTTTGGAGATATCATAGGAGAACCTTGGTGAATTAAGGTGAGATTCGAGAATCAAAGTGATTCGGCAATCAAATTTTGATTTGGTGTGTTAGAACTGAAAATTTCCATTAAAATTCTAAGTTATTTTCCAATTTAAATCCCATCGTTTGACTATATTTCTAATAATAAATTCATTTTTTTCCATCCATGATGTTTAAATACACTTTATCGCCATTTAAAAAAAGCCAAAAAGTGACTTATACATTATATCGTTGTCATGTTTTAACCTTCACCGCTTTACCGAGGCCTCCCATAGTCTAGTCCACACTATAGTAGTTAATTCATACTAACCTTTCCCGCTGCACCGCAGGTGGTTATCACATACACTATGGTGACCATGGTAAACAGTCAACAAGGAAGTAACACAATGTGAAGGAAGGTTACCGCTATACCACTGAGTGGAGAAGTGGAGACCATGGTATGGTGGTAGTAGCTAAGGGTGAATGGTTAACAAGCAGTCATAAAGGTTTACCACGCAACTACAGGAAGTCAACACATAGACCGCGGTAGCGCTGTAAGCAATGAGGCAACACTTACCGCACCACCGTTGGCGGTCATCTCACAGACCGTGGTGAATAGGAGGAAGCGATTGAGAGTGGTCATCGTGCAACTGTGGAGGGTCAGACAAGAGACTATGGTGGCATGGTGGATGATGAGGAACAGTCATACTGCCATACCGTGAAGGGATAAAACATAGCCAGTGGTTGGGCAATAAGGAAATTGATGTTGAGAGAAGCGGCGAAGGCGGCTACCGCAGTACCACTGGCAGTCAAACCAGTGATCAGAGTAGCATGGTAAAGGGTGAGTAGACAGAGGATGAAGCAGACACTGCAATACAACATATGGTAGAAGGAGAGGTAGTGGTAGCATGGTGGATGGGGATAGCAATGAAAGATAACGGTTAGAGGCAAACACCACCAAACCGCAGACATCAAAAGTCAAAAGCAGTGGTTGAGCGGTAAGGAAAGAGTAGTGAAGTGACAGTCAATCAAAATTCAAACACCACTACACCTCAGGGAGTCAAAGCATTGACTGTGGTAGAGCGGTAGGAATAACGGAAGGATTTATGGCATTAAATAAATGTAAAGGCGGGAAATGTAAAAAAAGAAAAATCAAAGGCATGACTATAGTTTTAAATATTTGATTTATCGATAAGGAAACTTAATCAAATATTTTAATATCTTCTAAAGAATTTCAAATGGTTTTAATAGGAAAATGAAGGGTTGTGATATTTGAGATTTGATGTATAAATATTTTGTAAAATCTGTAGAAAAAGGGGGGTGGTAGATTTTAGGTAGTTGGACGGGATGAGTAGTTGCTTAATATATGATGATGTATATTGTAAAATATTTTCAAATTATATAATGGAGAAGAATGCATAAATTTGATGATTCAATTATGGGGTCAGTTGTTTATTGAGTTTATCAAAAATATTATCTGGTTGTGTCCAAGGTTGTCATTTCTTTATTATTTAAATTGATATGTCAAGGATATTTTTAGTTTGTCAAAGCACATTTGTTTCTCTTGTGTGGTTTAGTTAATTGGATCCTTCAAGGAAGGATTAAACTCATTTAATTAATCATAGTAGTTTGGAAAAGGAAATTTGGATCAATAATAAGAACTTGATAATTGCATCCTTGCACGTTTATGTCAAACATAAACTCATAAAAGTGCTAAACAATTAGAATTGTATCCAGAAATAGGATTCACTTATCATTTACATCTTGACTCCATTTACCCAATAGAAGTAGGCACCGGTCATACCAATTCCATTTTACGATCTCGCAAAATCTTATCTATATATTCATATTTCCAACATCATTAGGAGTAGAATTAATTATTGAGCTTTCATTTATCCCTCATAGTTTTCCATTAGGGATAGATCACATAGGTAGGAATCACATAAAATATGCATCACTTTTATAGGTACACCCACCTAGGTTTAGCAGAGCCTGACAAGTAAAAGTTTCAATTATATCAATTGGCCTTGTACATTGGCCATAAGCATTGTGAGAGCTTGGCAACCTCTTGTGGTTCAAACCTATGTTTTTGAGACCCAACATTTTGGTGACTCTACTAGGTAATAAATTGACAAATTTCCGGTGGTAGGAAACCTTTCCATATAGATTCATTGAAGAGAGATTCATAGTTAAGAAGTTTGAAAAGTGACACCACTAGGTGAAATAATAACATTTTTTATTTTCTCACTTTTAAAAGTGGGTGGCGACTCTGAATGAACAAGTGCATTGAGACTGATAAAATAAAATACAGATTAGAAAGAAATCATCCTAGAGTTCAGACTATCACAATTACTCACAACATGTAGGGAAGAAGGTCTTTGTACAAAGATGGTGATGGTCCTAATGAAAAAATTAAGTGAACTTACAAAAATGATCAGGGCAAGAAAGTGTCTAATGACCTAGGCCCAACAACTAAAAACAAAACATCAAAACTATCGGTGGAAACACATAATTCATATGATGCATTAGAAAATGAAAAAATCTTGTCTAAAGAACCTCACACTCATGATGAGAAGAGAAATCCCTTCTATCGAGTAGACCATGAGAAATTTCATGAGCTCATGGTTGGATTTGAAGCTGAAAGAGAAAGGAGACAACTTGAATATGATCAGAAAGAAGCACTTCTTGAGGATGGACTTGGATATGAAGCAACATCTGAAGAAAATTATTAACTTATGATCCAAAATGAGATAAATTCATGGTTGGAATGTAAGAGGAAAGAAACAAAAATATCAAGAGTATAATATGAGCAAAATATTTAGGCAATGAGAGAACTTGAGAAATTGAAGTTGCAAAAAACTTAGATTAAAACACCAGTGGCTGACTCACCCAAATATATGCCACCTCATAAAAATAGAAATATAGAACCATCAAATTCCCCACAGGCCCACCAAAATCGGACAAGGAATCAATATAGACATCATAATGCTCCACCACAACATCAAGATGTTCAACCACCTCCTTATCAGCAACATGTGGCAATGTCTCATCATAATCCATTGTACTAGCATCAACATTACCACAGTCCACCTCCTTCACAATACACAACCATGATCAGGCGGTTTGATTTGGTTGGATTTCAAATATGTCCTTATTCTAAGGACAACAGTTGGAGAAGCCTTGTCCCAAAGTTCACAGGGAGTAGTGTAATTACAGCTGAAGAGCATTTAAGGAGCTTTAATGATTTTATACAAGATTTGGATATGCAATATGAAGATGTGCAGATGAGGTTGTTTATGATGTCACTGATTTTGATGCCAAAGATTGGTTTAATAGTTTTCCAATAGCCTTTATTTATTCTATTCATGTGTTTTATGAACAATTCCTTGAGCAATATGGGAATCAATATGCACCAGAATTTGCTTTGCATGAATTGGTGACTATTTAGAAGCATCAAAATGAGTCAACTTATGATTTCAATAAAAGGTTTTCTAAATTGCATAATAAGATACCTCCTAGATCCAAATTAGTTGATCCTATTGCATTGAGTATTTATTTAAAAGCTTTTGATCCTAAGATAGGATATGAGCTTAGGAATAGGGGTCCTAGAAATTTGGTTGAAGCTCAAAGGATAGCAGTCACTATTGAAAATAACAGGAAGGTTGTAGGGATGATTTCCAAGAGAGATAACCCTAGGGTTCCCCAATATTCTCCTCCATATAAAGAGGAAAAGAAATATAGGAATGAAAGTCCAAGACTACATGACATGCCATATAATACAAACTGGAGAGATGGAAATCCAATGATGGATAATATGCCAAGAAATAAAGAGACACCTGATCCTCTAAAGAAGAGAGGGACATACATGGTTGATAATAATCCTTGGTGTTCAATGTGTGACTTGCCACACTCTTCATAGCATTGTGTTGTAGCTCAGTCAGTGCCAAGAAAAGACAACATGAAATGATATTGAAGAAGATCGTAATGTTTATTTGACTTCTCATACTCTTCACTCAGTAGAGCAAGGGTATTCATCTTCAGAAGAAGGAGGGTATGAATATGATGTTGATTATGAATATGATGTTGATCATCAGAAATATAATGTTCACATGGCAGAACAACAAGTTTTTTTTTACTATGAGGAAAGTGATGATGAACAAGATTCTCCTACTACATCATATCAAACCAATAATGGAAATATGAGGAGACCATCTGAGGAAGAAATTAAAAGATTGACCATTGTAGCAGTTGAACAAACTAAAATCAAGTGTTGGCTAAGAAATAGAATAGTGAATGAGAATTAAGGTGTTCCAAGAGGAATATTTTTGAAAAATAAGAAGATATCCCAAGAAATATCAAAAGGGATAGATGATAAGCACTCTAATAAAAAAGAACATAAGCATGTCCCTAAAGAAGGAAATAAAGAATTTCCTAAGGACAACCAAAATCTAGATCAGGCACCCAAAGGGGAGAAAGAGGAGAACAAAGGAGAGTTAGCAAAGCAAAATAAGGTGATCAGGACTGAAGGTACATCTTTTGACTTTATGCAATCTTTTTCCCAAGTAAAAATGTCTGTCCCATTACTTGAAATGATGAAAATTAAGGAGTATAGGGAAAGTGCTATTCAATTAATGTCTAGTGAGAGAATCAAAATGTGAACTTTGAACAAAAGGAGAATCTTGGAGTTGCTCATAAGAAAGGAAAAATATAAGTTTCATAATTTTTCCTAAATAATGCATTGATGAATACACCACAAATTGATCCATTTTTTACTACCCTACTCATAAATGGTAAATTGGTAAGAAATTTCATGATAGATTTAGGTGCTTCTATGAATATTATGCCAATGGGGGTAATGAAACAACTTGATATGTGGATAGATATTAAGGGTGGTAAATGTTATGCCATGGATAGTAGGTGTAGACATGGAAAATGAACAAATTCGGTTCGACACACTTAATCCTAATTATTAACGATATTTCCTCCTAAATCATACTCTCATCTTTTCATCATATTATGTCTCTTAATTCAATAAATCATTGTTTATTTGATTAAGTATTTCTCCTTCTATGATTAAATTAATCAATTTAATTTAATTAAACTTATATCTTTGTCTAATTAAATAAATCAAATTATTTAATTAAAGTTTCTAAATTCCTCTTATTAAATTGAAAAAATTAATCTTTATTTGATTTAGTCTAACATTATCCCACTTAGTTAAATAAATCAAAATCATTTATTTAATTAAGAATTTCCTCTCAATTCTGATTTAAATCAATTCATCGATTTCAAAATTGTCAAATCATCTAATCCCTCATTAAATTAATCAAAATCTTGATTAAGTTAATCCCTATGACTAAAATCTTCTAGAGAATGCAACTTGCACAATAAATCAATTACTTTGATTTATTAGTTCATCTATTTTCCCTCACATAGCATCAAAAGGGAATATTCCCTCAATTTGAATTCAAAAATTCCAAGTGGATTGTACATCCAACCAGACATTCACTCCTCTTACATGTCCTTATGCATTGAGCCAAGTGGCATTTATTTCATTCATTTTTCCCTCTCACATGTCATTTCTCAAATTTGAAATTCCACCTAATTGCATTTATTGGCACTTTGGCCAAAATGTGCACAACCATTAGCCATTCACATCTTGACAACTGACGCTTGGTCATTGGATGTTGAATGATCCCATATTGATGTATTTCATTCTCTTTTCCAATCTAGAAATCTATAAATTGGAGGTTTCTCTCCTCATTTAGCAACACACAACTTTGAGTAAACTTACTATGCTCAAATTCACCTTCACTTCACAAATTTCATGCAAGGTTATTCTCTTCATTTAAGAATTAATCTTGCCCATAACATCATTCAGCTTGTTCAAGGATTGGGAAAGGGTTGCATCCTACATGACAGAGTTGCACCAATCCACTATGAGATAAGGGTTAATCATGTTTTCATATGCTTTTGTTTAGCTTGCATTGTTTTCATTAGTTTCATTGTTTAACATGGTTAAATATTTCATAGGGATGTCTAAGTTTGTTGATTTAAACTAACTTTCATGCTAACAACATGAAACTGTTTGAGTCGATTTTCTTGTAGATTTCAGCATCCACATTTTGGTGCTAGAAGGAGGGCTGACAATAACAGAGAAATGCTCTTATTAATCTCATTTCTAAATGTCTTGTGATTTTAGTAATCAATTATTCCTAATTTATGATGTATTTATTTAAATATTAGAAGGCATTTAAGCTAAGCTTTGTTTTTACTATTTAAATGGTGGGTGAAATCAAGTTTCAAGCTAGCGACCTATTGTGCGTTGATTTCATTTTTTTAGAAATTTCCTTAAGTTTATGCTAATCTGGACATATAATTCGATTGTAACATCTGTAATTTACATTTGCAAGCCTAACTTTATTCTCCATACTATTTCTTATAGTTATGGACATGCCGCTGCCTCAACATCCTGTCACAAATCATCACTCCCCATAAGATTGTTTGAATTTTACCTATTTCCCATGTAGTTAATTTGGCCATCTCCCACATTACCGCGCCTCTCCTTCCGTTCACCCATGGTATAGCGGTGTCAGAAATTTTCCTTGGCCTCTTTTTTTGCCTTATACCGTGTCATCGTTGCTTGTTGCTTTCACTGTCCTCCACCACATTACCACAACCATCTTTTGCACCCACCATGGTAGAGTGATGTTCACTGCATTACCGCCAGGTAACCTTCCAATTACCCGTGGTAGTGCGGTAATCGTTCATGGTCTTCATTACTATCCCATGGTCTACCAGCTAACCCTCTCCGGTAGCACGGTAACCATTCCCTATCCTCACCACATCATTGCAGTCTACCACTTAACCCTCTGTAGCAGTGCGGTAACTGCCTCCCTGTCTTTCTTGATTGTCACCACATCACCACATGGTTCCTTGCTAAACCATCTATGGTATTGTGGTTAACCACCTGACTGTTACTTGATCATCATTGTATCACCACGGTCTCCCACCTAACTGCCTACTGTAGCGCGGTTGTCTTCCACCATCTTCATCGTGTCACCACGCCGCCTGCTCCAACCACCCATGGTATCACAGTGGATATGCTAGACCATCACTTGACCACCATTGCATCACCCTGGTCTTCCATCTGACCATGTGCGGTATTGTGGTAGACTCACCCTAACCGTCACTTCACCACCACCGCGCCACCGTGGTCTTGAACCTCATCAACTACGGTATCGCGGTAAACCTGTTGGCTGACTACATTTTCCACCACCGCATCACCACGTGGTCTATCCGGACTGTCTGGGGTAAAGCAGTAAGGGTAATGACTGCCCTTAGCCGCCAACCGTAATACCACAGACCACGGTATGATAGTGGAATGGATTAATTCGGGAAATAAACAGTGGTGAAGGAAATTTTTTACATTATAAGAGGGGCAAATAATTTCTTTTTTAGAAAATGGCATTTTTTTATAACCTATGTTTAAGGCATTGATATATAAGAAAATTTGTGAATTATGTTAGTCATATTAAATTTGTATTTTCTTTTATAGGTTGATATTGGAATTAAGCCAAGGCAAAAACGAGATTAGAGAAATTCACAAAAGCATTTTTTAATGCTTGTTGAGCTAGATTTTCCATTTAGTTTCAAACCATCTCACATCTATTTTGGGGGCTTAAAATTAACCATTTTGACTTGATCCTTTGGTTAAAATTGAACCTTAGACATTTACTCAATTTCAATTTGGGTTTCTAAAATTGAACAAGGCAACTTTCACATCTCATCTTGGTGCTTAAAATGCACTCATCACTGCTTTTATGGTCTAAAATGAACAAGTGTTTTTCATGTTTTGCAATATTTTTCACAAATTAATATTATTTAAAAGGTGTATGCACTTCTCTTGCACTTCACGGCAATCTTGAGAATCAAAATTATTTTTGTGATATTAAGTTGTCAAAAAGATTGCCTAAAAACAAACAAGGCAACTTTCACATCTCATTTTGGTGCTTAAAACGAACTCATCACTGCTTTTATGGCCTAAAATGAACAAGTTTTTTTCATGTTTTGCAATATTTTTTGCAAATTAATATTATTTAAAAGGCGTATGCACTTCTCTCGCACTTCATGGCTATCTTGAGAATCAAAAGTATTTTTGTGATATTAAGTTGTCGAAAAGATTGCCTTCACACTTTCATTTTGGGTTTAAAATTGAACAAAACACTTTGCGAGTGTGAGTAAACTTATTGCAAGTTTTCTCCCTTTGTTTCTAAATGAAGGTTGATCGAACTACGAATATGTTTACTCACTTTTTTTTATCTTAGCGAGCCTTCCTTGTGGGAAAAAGTACTCACCCAAGGGAACGACCCAACTGGTAACACACTAAATCCAAGTGTATTTCTAGCCGGGATATAAAAGTGGGTACTGGAACAAAAGCTAGTATCATGCGGTTGGCTCCAATGAGAAGGGAAACAATGATCTCTCATTGCATGGGCCAGCCTCCATGAAGAGAAATTCCAAACTAAAACCCCTTGTTTAGAAGGCCAAATCCTTATGTATTTTGTTGGTGCAAAAGGTCATGTCCTTTGAAGCCGCCCCACGTTATACATGTTTTGTTATAGATATGAAAAGTATGCCATGGGAGATTCATAGGTACTGGTGCTTGGCTGACCCAAGAAGTGTGTGTCATGGAGGGGAGCCAGTGTGGTCAAGCATCTAGTCATCCACACAGAATATGCGCAACTGGATTCGTCCAAGTGGGAACCCAAAAAAATATTATCAAGCTTCATCCTAGGGTTGTACATGTGCTTGGAAATGAAAAATACATTGCTTAGTTCTCAAAACAATTAAAAAGCAAACATTCACAAAGAGCTTCAAATTTTAAACCCCATGGAGGAAACAAATATCCTTGATGAATTTAAGTACTCTTGCTTTCCCTAGGGATCATATCCTTAGAGGTTTCTAAGTGCTTGGATTTTATCATCATTTGTTTTCACTAAGGTCAACCTAGAAAATTTTTTCCCTAAGTTTCCTTGATTTCTACATAATGGACCTTGTGGGATGAAAAGAAAATGGGACATTAGACATGGAGTTTGAAACATAATCAAGAAAGTTTTTTGTGGTAAAAGGAACTGAATCTAAGCAAGATAACAGATAATTGAACCAGACATGTGCTTGCAAAATTTTGTCTTATGGTTTTCCATGCAAATATTGTTATTCTAGTTTGAGTTACTCTTAGGGAAAAGCATGTTCTTCCAAACCTTGGTCTCGTAAACAAGTCCTTCTTAGCTTCATCTAGGATCAATTCAAACACTCTCACCCATCCATCCAAACATCAATCAACTTCATCTCACCAACAACTTTTGGAACCTTGGAAAACATCATTCATGCTAGACTTTTGGAAAATCAACATCACCTTATTTGACTTAACACAATTAGTCGAATTATCAATCCTCTTGAACAAATTTTCCTCTAGGATAACGCAACTTCCTAAGGTCTACTAGTTCATAATCACTTTGATTGGCTTAACACACTTAGCCAATTCATTCTCTTATGCGAGTTTCCCCTAGGATAACACAACTTCCTAGGGTTTACAAGTTCACCATCATCTTGTTTGGCTTAACACACTTAGTCAAACTATCCAAATTGAATCAAATCAACTCCTAAATTCTAGCATTGATCCAAAGCTCCTAAAAGTTCAAAACACCCATATCATTCACCCCTTTCATCCCTCATCTCATGATTGGTCCTAAACACCTTAGAGGTTCACTTTTGCAACAAAGTCAAAATACAAGAAAAACATGGAATTTAAACTCGACTCATACATCATGAGTAATCCAATTCAACCAAAATATCCAAGCCTTACAATGCCAATTGATTTTCAAAACTTGCATTTATACAATCCATACATGGGATCATCATCTCCTACAAACCTCAATGGTATGAGAAATGTGAGTTTTCCCAATCTAAATTTTGGAATGCCTTTCCCTTTGGTAGATTTAAATCAAAGTCAAAACATACAAAGTATCAACCAAATAATCAAGGCATGAGACTTCTCCCTTTACCAACCATCAATCAACTGAATCCGAGCAACACCCCCTTCAGAAGTCATAGAATCATGTCAAATCCTCCCTTTTTTATATCGATATCACAACAACCGATAGCAACCATTCAAGCAACCCCAACAATCAACACCATTCCCAATCCACCAGCACCACCATCAAAACACAACATGAAAAATTCATTCTCTATCATGTTGCAAGATGCTCAACAAGCTGCCTACCAAAAGGAACTCCAAAACCAACAAGCTCAAGCTCAAGCCCAACACCAAGCTCGATAGGTGCAAGCACAATTTAGGGAACTATTGTAAGCAATCCATGAACAAGTCCATCAAAAAGTAGCACAACAAGGAGCCCAACAAAAATATTTTTTGGCAAAACAGTAGCAAGACCAACAACAAGCTTTGTTGGCACAACAACATCAAGCTTTGTTGGAACAATAACAACACAACCAACAACAAGTGTTGTTGGCTCAACAATAAATGTAGGAATTACATGCTCAACAAAGCTTGCAATAGATTCTCACCATAATTGTTGAAAATAATGATCAAAACCAATCCATCAATGGGCACTGTGAAGATATGTCTACCCCATCCAGTCAAATCAACATTCATCAAGAGCCACTTTTTAGTGATCTATTTCAAGATGTGTTAACAATATTTGATCCTATTGACATAATCCAATATCCATCCACTAATGATCATGTTTAAAATGTCTCTACATCACCTAATGAATTAGAGGACATATCTCAAGAACATATTTCAAAGCACGATAAACATCTTCCATCAAGGTCTAGCAATGGCCCTTCCAATGACATTTTGACATCCCTCGACTTCATGATTACGGATAGTGAAGGAATCCTCAAAGATCAAAAGGATATTGAGCCACTTCTCATGCTTAAGAATGATGTCAAAGAACCCACTCTAATCAATCCATCATTTGAAATTGACCCATGTCAAGAACTTGATCCAAAACATGTCAAAATTAACTCAAAAATTAGTCAAGATCAAGAATTATTATCTCCAATATACTATAATGATCTATTGGGCACTCTTATATCTATAAAAGATGTCACAAATGATGATCATATCTATATAGCACACACCCCTCCGTCTACCCACAAGATGCTTTCTTTGGATGGACACGTAGATGATCTTCATTCAAAATAGGAGTCTCATACTCTTGACACCATTACCAAGGAACAAGAGTCTTGTACTCTTAACATTTATACACATGGTCAATATATAGAGAAATGCAGAGACATATTAGAAATGGGTCATGAAGGAGGCTTCTACATAAGTCATGAATCAGAAAGATCCTGTGAAGTGAGTCATGAGGAAGACTTTTGTGTGGATAGTGAAGCATCAACAACTCTTAAAGAAGCATTACAATTTGATATCTCACAAGATCAAGCTAAAGATATAAATCATGCATTCATCCCACATATGGAGGATCCTATCACTTACCTTTCTTAGGGAAAGCTACCTCATTAATAAAGAAGTTGTCACTTTTGAAGATTCACCACAGAGCAGAGAAGGATTAACACCTTGTTTCCAAGGTAAATCATATCTTTTTTCCAATAAAATGTTTCAACAAATGAATTAGCAAGGTAGAGGATTAGGCCTACATGAACAGGGTATCCTAGAACTAGTGCAGATTTTTAGCAATCCTAAGAATCAAGGCCTTGGTTATTCGAATCAAGGGATATGAACATATCAATGATACTTCCACAAAATTGGGGGAAACTTCATCTCAAGAAAATATCAACATAGGGGGCATGAAGAATCCTTATGATGAAACTAATGTCAATACTACAACCAGCCACGTCATGAATCTTCATCCACCCATCACCCCATCCACAAATTGGGACCAACGTCAAAAGAAAGACTTGAATCAAAGCATGAAGAATGCTATCAAAGAAAAATAAGCTAAGAAGCATATCAAACAAATCAAATACACTTGGATACCAAAGAATACAAAGAAATATTATCCCTATCAAACTCCATCAGTCAAAGAAACTATGGGGAAAAATAAAAAAGGGAAAAGTATCCATCCAAGATGTCCACAAAAGAAAAATCGAGCTTCTCAAGTGACATACAAAGTGTATCGAGTTTTTGGTCATAATTCTACGTGCACTTCCATATCCATCCATAATTTCTCATCTTCCCAAGTTTGGAGAGTCAAAGGTTCCAAACTGTCGACCAATCTATCTTTTATTCCTAAACATGCTTCATCCACGCCTCCGCGCATAATATCCAATTCTCACATTGACCATGTGTTGGAAACGACCCTTCATCATAAGGATTCAGAAGGCACTCTATAGCGATATGCGCACAAAGATGAAGTTAACTCTGGTATCAACAAAGAAGATTAGGGATCTCAAAAGTTGCATTCAAGTGCATGTGTCTTGGCAAAACAACTTCTTTAAGAAAGATATTGATGGCACATTATGAAAGAAGCATCAATGTCAACAGTACCAAGTGATTCAACACCAGCTTAAAATCTCTTAGAAAATATAAAAAAATCAAAAAAATATAAAAATCCAAAAAAAAAAAAGGATTAGAAATAGTAAAGATAAAAATCGTCCTCCAGTGAAAACCACTTTGGTGGCGCTTTGGACATGTACCATAATGAAAACTTGGAAAATAGGTGTCATGTGTAGAATCAAGCATTTGTGTGCACCATTTCAAGAGAAAGCATCTTATCACATCCATAATAAATCCAACATTCCAGCCATATCATTCATTCATCCACAAACCATTTATCCAACCCATTATCGTCTATTTGCATTATCTTGATAAAATTTTGGAGCATACTTTACACTTTCTTGTGGTAAACATCTTGACATGGGTCATTTTCATTGATCCCATCCTACCCAATGTTATCTGAGCCTTGAAGCATTATTTGAATGAGCATTCCTCTATTCGAACACCTTATCTTGTCATAAGATAATCCTTGGAATCCTTTGCATGCTTATCATATCTATCCATACACTTATTCAAGAATCCACCCATGACCATTCAAACATTGCTAGACATTGGGGGAAAATATTTGCATCTTGCTTCGAGAATAAATATTGATATATATCCTCTAACTTATCTGGTAATCCAAACATTGGAAAATAGGAAATCAGATTGGTCAAAGAATTTGTGAGCCAAAGATCCAAATCACTAGCCCATGGTATATTTTGACAGGAAGACATTCCTTATCAAGCTTTGTATTTTTTCAAACATCAATCCAAGCAATCCATATTAGTTGCATCTAATGTGTACTTCAACGTCACATCAAAATCATCAAAGCTATTTTGTTCCAAAACAAGCTTCATCAATCTTGATCAATCAAATCCAATCAGTTATCACCTTGTTTGACTTAACACACTTAGTCAAACTATCATCTTGTGCACAAGTTTACTCTAGGATAACACAACTTCCTGGAATTTACAAGTGCATTATCATCTTATTTGACTTAACACACTTAGTCAAACCATCCTCTTTTGTAAAATTTTACTCTAGGATAACACAACTTCTTGGAATTTACAAGTGCATTATCACTTTTGTCTGACTTAACACACTTAATCAAATTATCAATCCATCAATCCGATTGATCAACATTAAGCTTGGTTTTCAACAAAATCCTGAAACAAAGCACTAATATCATCACGCATCCATATCCAAATTGTCAAAATCATGCAAAAATCCAAAACATTCAAAAATCCATCAAAAAATCCAAAAACATCCAAATCATGCAAAAAAATCAAAAAACATGTCAAAAATCTCGAAAAAAATTCAAAAAAAAAATCATCATTGAGTCTTGTCAATCTTCCACCTTGTCTGAACTACGTTGTCTTTGAGCTTGAACATAGGCAAGGTTGATCTTTGATCATACCCCGAGACACCCTAGGTTAGTCCTTTAGGCATCTATCGCAATGGCAATCCATTTTTCCATCTTTTTCACATCTTAGGTCAGTCCTTAAGCATTTTGTCGCAATAAAATGACAAACCGTTTGCCCATCTATCTCATCATTAATTCAAGTTTCTCGTTAGTCAAACTGTGTGGTCTCTGCGTGTATAACTTAGGAAATGATAATCTATGGATCAGCTACCGAGACCCATAGGGTAGGTCTTTAGGTTAGTCTCTTCTCCATAAATCTTGAAAATACCAAAAACAACTTCAAAATATCTGAAAATCCAAAATGGTGCATCCATCTCATCTCACTTTCACTCGTGCTTGTCATTACTCATAATAAAATTAATCATCACTTTCACCCTTTGGTGAGTTAGTCAAAATCAAGTCTAGCATGTTCAAAAGTGAACACCCTAATCGTCAGAGTCTCAAAAGTCTAAGTTAGTAAGCAAGCAAGTTGGTCAACTCAGAGTATCAATAGCTTATCACCCAATCAGTACCAACAAAACCCTGATCACTACATGTCCTCAGATGAATCCTTCCCATGATGGACATAAGCATCAGGTACCTCAATAGTTTAACCTTGGCTAGTGGTATGAAGAACATTAGTTTGTCTGTTTCCTTTATTTGGGTTTTTTATTGGTTTATCTTATTTTTCCCTCATTCCAAGGACCTCTCGATGATACCTAAACAAAATAGGTTTAGAGAGGAAGGAAAGGGGCAAACATCGTTGTCTCTTTTATCCACTATGCTCGTGGGACACACTTGTAAAATAACTTAGTCACATACGCTTTGGTTGGTTTGTGGAGAGGATGTTTTAGATATCTTGTTGACCACATAAGAAAGCTTGTTTTCCTATGTTTTGGCCCAAGGAGTTTAGAATTTTTGAACCACATCCTGAATGAAGTATGTATGCTAAGTGTGAACAAGAATAATCCTATTTGATTGTCAAGTCAAATTCCATCACACTAAGTACAATGCCATCCTGGTCCTTTATACCTTGATGCATCGTACCTATGTGTGTTATCAAACATAAATTAATTGGTCCTTTGAAAATCCCAACTCCTGGTAAGCAATGCATCATCAAAAATCACCTTGTGTGGATCTTCCTTCCATCCATCTTATTCTTCTTTTTCTTCTATCTTCACTAACTTTTCTATCTAAAATCGGTATGTCGCATCAATATATACATGATAATACCCATGATCGATGAATGTTTATACATCATCAAATTTGTCTACATCAAAGAATTATCTTTTGATCAATAGGACCACTCCTCTTGTATTTTATCGCGAGATCAATAAAAAAATTAGCATTTCCGCTCGAACTCTCGAGGGGGCAATATACCAGCGTCATTCTTCTCATTGGGGCAATAGTGGGGCATCTGAAAAATTGAGAAATTTTGAACCTCGATCACAACAATTTATTCTTTGAATCAATGCAACAAGTACATTGCTTCAAAGAGGGGAAAAATGTAGACATGGAAAATGAACAAATTCAGTTCGACACACTTAATCCTTATTATTAATGAAATTTCCTCCTAAATCATACTCTCAACTTTTCATCATATTATGTCTCTTAATTCAATAAATCATTGTTTATTTGATTAAGTCTTTCTCCTTATTTGATTAAATTAATCAATTTGATTTAATTAACCTTATATCTTTGTTTAATTAAATAAATTAAATTATTTAATTAAAGTTTCTAAAGTCCGCTTATTAAATTGACTAAATTAAACCTTATTTTATTTAATCTAACATTATCCCACTTAGATAAATAAATCAAAGTCATTTATTTAATTAAGCATTTCCTCTCAATTCTAATTTAAATCAATTCATCAATTTAAGTCAAAATTGTCAAATCATCTAATCTCTCATTAAATTAATCAAAATCTTGATTAAGTTAATCCCTATGACTAAAATCTTCTAGAGAATGCAACTTGCACAATAAATAAATTACTTTGATTTATTAATTCATCTATTTTCCCTCACATAGCATCAAAAGGGAATATTCCCTCAATTTGAATTCAAAAATTTCAAGTGGATTGTACATCCAACAAGGCATTCACTCCTCTTACATGTCCTTGTGCATTTAGCCAAGTGGCATTTATTTCATTCATTTTTCCCTCTCACATGTCATTTCTCAAATTTGAAATTCCACCTAATTGCATTTATTGGCACTTTGGCAAAACTGTGCACAACCATTAGCCATTCACATCTTGACAAGTGGCACTTGGCCATTGGATGTTGAATGATCCCACATTTCTCTATTTCATTCTCTTTTCCAATCTAGAAATCTATAAATTGGAGGTTGCTCTCCTCATTCATCAACACATAACTTTGAGTAAACTTACTATGCTCAAATTCACCTTCACTTCATAGATTTCATGCAAGGTTATTCTCTTCATTTGAGAATTAATCTTGCCCATAACATCATTCAGCTTGTTCAAGGATTGGGAAAGGGTTGCATCCTACATGCCAGAGTGGCACCAATCCACTATGAGATAAGGGTTAATCATGTTTTCATATGTCTTTTTTTAGCTTCCATTGTTTTCATTAGTTGCATTGTTTAATATGGTTAAATATTTCATAGGGATGTCTAAGTTTTCTGATTTAAACTAACTTTCGTGCTAGCAACATGGTTTGAGTCGATTTTCTTGCAGATTTCAGCATCAACAATACGCTTGTACCAGTTGTGGGGATTATGAAAATTGTAGAAGTAAAACTAGAAACCTACCCACAGGCAACCTATAATATTGATATAACTGTGATTAATACACCTCCTTAGTTTGGAATGCTTTTGTCAGGACAATGGACTATAGCAGTTGGAGGTAATGTGCATTTTGATTTATCATATGCCATAATACCAGTTAATGGTGAAGAAGTAAAGTTATATAGAGAACCAAGAATGAATCATATTGTTGAGTATGTTCCTCAAGAACAACTTAATTTCTTTTGTGATGTAGATTTAGGGAGTTTCAGAGTAGAATTGTCTCAGCCAGAATTAGTGAATACTAACCCAATTGATAAGCTTATTTATAGAAACTAGCAAGGGGTGTGGAAAATGTATTTTGATGGGGCATGCAATCAAGAAGGTAATGGATTTGGGATAGTTTTCATATCACCAGAAGGTACAACATTTAATTATTCATTTTTGTTGGATTTTGAATTTACAAACAATGTGTTAGAGTATGAAGCCTTGTTGATTGGTTTGAACATGGTTGTCAAGCATAAGATTAAGTTGTTGACTATCTTGGGAGATTCTAAGCTAGTTGTGTCACAAGATAGATCAAAGTATTCTGCAAGGAAAAAGAGGCTAAAACAATATAGAAATGTTGTGTGGGATACAATGGAACTATTTGGTGCATTTTCAATTGATTGGATAGATAGATCTGAAAATTTGATGGTTGACTTTTTGGCTAATGTAGCCTTAAAGAAATATGATATCGCTTTGGTAGGAGTGTCATAGCTTGGATTCAAAACAAGACATATTGTCCCTGACAAAAAATATAGTTGGCAGGTTTTTAATGATGATACTGACCTTTTGAAGTTTCTTCATTGTATAGACTAGTATGAAGCACAAGAGATTGATTTCAATGCTTTTGTGGAAGAATTGGATGGGAAATAGAGTATATTTGGCAAGGAATTTTTGCAGCTTAAAACCAACAAGCTTCCTAAAGGGCTTGTGACATTGGAGATATTATATGATGGGAATGATCGTTCTCTCATAAAACAGACACCTGTTAAGAAAGAGGCTATTGAAGAAATAAATATGGGAACTAAATTAGCACCAAAAAGGGTTTATATCAAAAAGAAAATAAGCCCAACCATTAGAAGAATGTTGATTACATTGCTAAGAAAGTACAAGCATGTGTTTGCTTGGTCTTATGAGGATTTGAAGGCATATAGAGAAGATTTTTTTCAATGTGAAATTCCACTAAAGCCAGATGCAAAGCCATTCAGACAAAGGAAGAGGCCTATCAATCCAACTCTAGAACCTAAGATGCAAGAGGAGCTAGCAAAACTCAGAGAAGGAGGTATTATAAAACCCATCAGACATTCAACATGGGTCTCAAATTTGGTTCCAGTTAGGAAGAAAAATGGGGATATAAGATTATGTGTGGATTTCATAAATTTAAATGTTGCTTCCCTAAAAGATAATTATCCTCTTCCAAACATGGAGGAGATATTGCACAAAGTGACAAGATGTGAGCTATTGTCAATGATGGATGGATTTTCTGGATATAACCAGGTCAAAGTCAAAGAATATGAGCAATACAAGACAATTTTCACTACACCATGGGGAACACACATCTATGTTAGGATTCCATTTTGTCTCACAAATGAAAGAGCTACTTTTCAAAGGGCCATGGATGTGGCATTTGAAAATCTAATTAATGCTATAATGGTAGTATATCAAGATGATCTCACTGCTTATTCCAAAAAGGCAGAGAATCATGTGGGGGACCTAGAGAGGATCTCCATCAAAGCTTTGGATTATGGTATAAGTATCAATCCTAAAAAATGTCATTTTTCTATTACAGAGGGTAAAATTTTGGGGTATATTGTGTCAAGATATGGGATTAGGATAGATCTTGAAAGAGTTGATGCCATAGATAAAATTCCCATTCCCAAAATTTTCAAAGCAATCCAATCATTTTTTGGCCAAATTAATTTTGTTAGAAGATTCGTGTCCAATTTTGCTGAAATTGTTAAGCCTATATCCAAGATATTAAAAAGGGGAGAAAAGTTGGGCTGGAATGCTGAAGCTATGGATGCTTTCATATCTATAAAAGGAGCTATCAAAGAATACCCCGTCTTGAAGTCCCCTAATTTTAGTAAACCATTTCAGATATTTTCTTTTGCTTCATTTTACACCATAGCAGCTATCATGTTGCAGAAAAATGAAGGCCATGATCAACCTATTTCCTTTTTCAACAAGTCTTTGCAGGGGTCAGGAATGAAGTATGGTATTATGGAAAAATAAGCTTATGCATTGGTTAAAGAAGCAAAGTCTTTCAGACATTATCTTTTTAGTGCTATGGTAATTCCTTATGTCCCACATGCAGCTATGAAGGATATCCTAGTGCAGACAGAGGTGACAGGGAAAAGATGTAGATGGATTAATAAAATCAAAGAGTTCAATATAGAGATTCAAATTACCAAATTGGTAAGAGGAGAGGGTCTGGATAGGCTGATGGCAGAAACAAATAGTGAAGCAAACCAAATCTGCAATGTAGAAGGTAAGGAAGAGGTTGTAGAAAGTATTGAGCATACTCCATCGTATATAGATGTGATGTATTATCTTAAACACATGAAATTTCCTAAAGGGTTGAATGATAATCAAAGGAGAACTTTGAAGTTGCATGCCTCTAAATATGTTTTTATAGAAGGGGATTTATTCTAGAAGAATAAGGATGGCATATTGATATTATGTTTAGATGAGTCCCAGGCAATACATTTCTTGAGATAAATGCATGAAGGGGTTTGTGGAGGCAATTATTCCACTAAGACCACTGCACACAAGATTCTCAAGGCTGATTATTATTGGCCTAAGGTGTCCAATTATTTTCTTACAAATGTGAGGAAATGTGAAGCTTGTTAGAAATTTTCAAGGAGGTTGAAGTATCAAGGAGCATTTCCACTTCGACCCTTGCAAGTAGAAGCACCTTTTCACCAATGGGGAGTTGATTACATTGGAGAAATACAAGAGAGATAAAGTGGAGGACATAGGTGGATACTAGTGGCCATAGATTATTTTACTAAGTGGGTGGAGGTTGACCCAACTAAGAAAGCAACAAGCAAGGTGGTAGTGAAATTTTTGATGAAGAATGTTATAACCAGGTTTGGCACCACTGTCAGATTAAACATAGTTAATGGGATGTGTTTTAGATCTGAAGAGTTCAAAGATTTTTGTAGAACATATGGCATTGATGTTTCTTATTTTTCCCCATATCATCCACAAGCAAATAGTCAGGCAGAATCAAGTAAAAAAGTATTTTGAACATAGTAAGGAGGATGCTTGGTACAAATAAAAAGGCATGGGATTCAGAGTTAAGATTGGATGTATGGGAAGATAGGATTATAGTGAAGAAGGAAACTAAAAAATATCCATTTGAATTGGTGTATGGGACACAAGCTAGGATGCCATTGCAGAACATTTTTCCAGTTTATAATTTTATTCTGCAAGAAGATCTGGATATTCCTGAATCTATGGAGGAAAGAATGGAACAGCTTGTAGAACTTGATGAAATAAGAAGAATGGCTCAGAAGAATAATGTGAAGTTATAGTCACAAGTGAAATATATTTTTGATAAAAATTACAAAGAGAGGAAGTTTGAAGAAAATGACCTAGTGTTGATGTGGAATTCTCGGTGTCAAGAGAAGGGGAAGCATGGCAAGTTTGAAGCTTTATGGCTAGGCCCTTTTGTGACAACTGGTAAAGGAGGTGAAGGTTCATATTTCCTATAGAACATGTCTAGAGAAGAGCAGGAGTTGCTTGTACATGGCAAGTTCCTAAAAAATTTCTTCTCTTAAGGAAGAGTAGAGGGTTAAGGATTTCCAGTGCATGGACAATTCTACATAAACCTCTTTAAACATTCTTTTCGATGTACAATATTTTTAGAAATTTTTGAAGGGTCTAGGTTTGCTAGTAGATGGAAATTCCTAGAGGTTCCCTTTTTGAAAACTCTATTTTCTTTCCATGTACGATAGTATAGGGTTTCTCCATTTGCCATTTTCCATCTCCTCCATGCTTTTTCATCCCCTCCATCTTTCATTGCCTTCATTTTCATGTTCAATTATGTCTCGGTCTACTCTCCTAGAGAATTCTGAATTCTTGCAGTGATTTGCAGCATCACTCATCCCCAACAGGAGCCACTGTTAGAACCAATAATTTCCATTAAAATTCTAAGTTCTTTTCCAATTTAAATCCCATCATTTGCCTATATTTCTAATACTAAATTCCTTTTTTCCATCCATGATGTTTAAATACAGTTTACCTCCATTTAAAAAAACTCAAAAAGTGACTTATACATTATACCGCTGCCATTTTTTAACCTTCACTACTTTACCACGGCCTCCCATAGTCTAGCTTGTGGTATAGTGGTTAAGTCATACTAACCTTTACCACTGCACTACGAGTGGTTAGCACATACACCACAGTGACCGCGATAAACAATCATCAGGAAAGGACCACAATGTTCAGGAAGGTTACCGCTATACCGCTAAGTGGAGAAGTGGAGACCGCGGTATGGCAGTAGTAGCTAAGGGTGAAAGTTAATGAGTAGTCATAAAGTTTTACCGCACAACCATGGGAGATCAACACATTGACCACAATAGCGTAGTAAGAAATGAGGCAACACTTACCATGCCACCACTGGCGATCATCTCACAGACCACGATGGCCACAGTGAACAAGAGGAAGTGGTTGAGAGTGGTTACCCTGCAACCGTGGAGGGTTAGACAAGAGACCGTGGTGGCATGGTAGATGGTGAGGAACAGTCAGACTGCCATACTATGGAGGTACAAAACATAGCCAACGGTTGGGCGGTAAGGATATTGATGGTGAGATAAGTGGTGAAGGCGGCAATCACGGTACCACTTGAAGTCAGGCCAGTGATCATGGTAGCGTGGTAAAGGGTGAGTTGTTGAAGAATGAAGCAGAAATCATGATACCATGGATGGTAGAAGGAGAGGTAGAAGTAGTGTGGTGGACGGGGATAGCAATGAAAGATAACAGTTAGAGGAAAACACCGCCAAATCGCCGACAACAAAAGTTAAAAGCAGTGGTTGAGCGGTAAGGAGACAATAGTGAAGTGATAGTCGATCAAAAGTCAAACACCATGGCACCTCAGGGAGACAAAGCATTGACCGCAGTAGAGCGGTAGGAAAAATGAAAGGATTTATGGCATAAAATAAATGTAAAGGCGGGAAATGTAAAAAAAGAAAAATTAAAGGCATGACTATAGTTTTAAATATTTGATTTGTCGATAAGGCAACTTAATCAAATATTTTAATATTTGCTAAATAATTTCAAATGGTTGTAACAGGAAAATGAAGGGTTGTGACGTTTGAGATTTGATGTATAAATATTTTTTAAAATCTATAGAAAAAGGGGAGTGGTAGATTTTAGGTAGTTGGACGGGGTGAGCAGTTGCTAAAAAATATGATGATGTATATTGTAAAATCTTTTCAAATTATATAATGGAGAAGAATGCATAAATCTAGTGATTCAATTATGGTGTTAGTTGTTTATTGAATTTATCAAAAATATTATCTAGTTGTCTCCAAGGTTGTCATTTCTTTATTATCTAAATTGATATGTAAAGGATATTTTTAGTTTGTCAAAGCACATTTTTTGCTCTTGTGTGGTTCAGTTAATTGGATCCTTCAAGGAAGGATTAAACTCATTTAATCAATCATAGTAATTTGGAAAAGGATATTTGGATCAATCAGAACTTGATAATTGCATCCTTGCATGTTTATGTTAGACATAAACTCATAAAAGTGCCAAACAATTAGAATTGTATCCAGAAATAGGATTCACATATCATTTACATCTTGACTCCATTTACCCAACAGAAGTAGGCACTGGTCATACCAATTCCATTTTAGGATCTCACAAAATCTTATCTATATATTCATATTTGAAACATCATTAGGAGTAGAAGTAATTATTGATCTTTTATTATCCCTCCCAGTTTGCCATTAGGGATAGATCACATAGGTAGGAATCATATAAAATCTGCATCACTTTTATAGGTACACCCACCTAGGTTTAGCAGAGCCCGAAGAGTAGAAGGTTCAATTATATCAATTGGCCTTATACGTTTTCCAAAAGCATTGTGAGAGCTTGGAAACTTCTCGTGGTTCAAACTTGCATTTTTGAGACCCAACACAGTGAAAAGGGTATTTTTCAGAAATCTTTGTGAACTTGTGATTTCGTCAAAATTAATACTGCTTTGGTAGTCAAAGTAAAGGGCATACCTCTTCCTAAATTTAAATGGAATCCTTACAAGTCTCTTGAGACTGATCCGCTGGGATCATTTTTCGTCTGTTTTGCATGGAGTATTACACACAGAGGATATTAGATTATTACACATGAAGTATTACCTATGGTAACTAAAAGAGTCAAAAAAGAAGTTAAAGTTCTTGCAAAGAGTATGGGAACACATGCAGAACTACTGAAAGAATCTAGAAAGAAAAGAGAAGAGGTTGAAGCACCAAAACAATTAGCAAAGGAGGCTGCTAAAAATCAATCAGTTGGTCTGGCAACACAATCTTCTCGAGTAAGAACATCTAGAAGTTCTACATCCCATTCAGCTCTTGTATAAAAGTCCATCCTTGTAAAAACTGAAGCTAAGGGATCTGGTAAAGATGGTAAAAATAAGAGAAAAAGAGTTTATATGACAATTTCTGATGATGAGGAAATTGAGTCTGATGAAGATGTCAAATAATTTAAACATCAAGGCACCAAGGTAGCAACTATCACAAAGGGAAAACCCTTTAGTGAATATGTTCAAGTGAACAAAAATACTAAGACTGATAGTTTAGGTATGTCAGTTGCAGAAGTTGAAAAGGAATTAGTCAAAGATGGTAATCTCAAACCTCTCTGTAAATGGTATGAGTCTTTTGATGATTTTGATAAAATAATTCTTGAAGAAGCGACAATAAAACATATGAATGTTTTCAATAAAGTTTTGATTGAAATTATGCATAGTTTGCCCAAAATTCTATATGACATTCTGGAAATGAGGAGACTTAATGCTAGAACAGAATAAAAAATGTGAGAAATGATTCTTTCTAAACTATGTCTGGTGATGTCTATGGATGACATGAATGCATTCTTGAGCAAGGCCAAAAATAAATTTAAAGAAAAACAAGGGTTAACAAGCTAATGATTGGTATAACCGATGAAGTCACAAAAGAAATTGAAAAAATTCTAAGGGAGATACGATTGAATGAGATAATTGATGTTGTAGCTGAAGAAACTCATGTTGATGATGCCCTATCTAGTCTAGAAAGGGAACAAGAAGAAGAAAATTTGGGTACAATTGAGGATTCGTAGATTCCTCTTGCAAAGTAAAACACATAGACTTCTATGGAAGTTGAGCTACCTGGAAATGTATCTATTGAGGAAATAGAGATCACTGAAGGTAAACCAAAGCCTACAACTATGGAGAAGTGATTGAAGAAATGAAAGATGATGTAAAGCCAATCCCGATTGAGGCAAGAGACACTACTAAGGCAGTGAAGAAATTTTTGATTGAACAGAAAGAAGAATTGGATCCAGAATTGATTGAAGGTCCCATTGACCTATCCGCCTTAAGTCCAATCTAGAAGATGAAAGTAGCCTCATTTTCTCAAGCCCAAGCCAAAGAAGAGCTACTAAAGTCACACATTGAATATATTGAGTTGCTAAATCTTGCATCTAGAATATTGGAGAAGATAATGCCATCTTATGTGAAAGATTTGACTAGTTCCTCCTCCAGTGAATTGAAAAATCTTATCAACTCAGTTAGTACACACTTTGAGTCACTAGAAAAATCTGCTATGGTGAAAGTACAAAATGAATTTTATGTCAAAAGATTTAGTGGATTGAAGGTATTGATTGCCAAAGATAAAACTATTTTAGCCACTTTTTTAAAGAATGCACATAATTCTTTATCAGAAGGTGGTAAGATCTACAAACCATTTTTGTGTTTTTCAAAATTCACTGAAGCTAATGAGAAGAAGATCAAAGATTTGGAAAATCAGCTAAGTACTATTTCTGATGCTTTTGATCCTCTAACTGGTGGTTTTGGGAAGATAGAAGGTGAAGTGATGTCTTTTCTCACCAAAATAAAAAGCTTAAAGCATGAAAATGATAAGATAGTTGCCAGATCATGTGAACTCAAAAGCATAATTGGTCCTAAAATTGAGATAATGTCAAGCACCCTAAAGGAAGGAGAGGACACTATGGCAGTTGGTGATCTGACCAACTTGGAATTGGAAGAGACATAGTCCTACCTAATCTGTGGACACATAACAATCATGGAGAGTGTCAAAATATTTTGGGACGCAAATCTGATGCAGCTAAAGAAAGAT
This sequence comes from Sequoiadendron giganteum, assembly GCA_007115665.2. Classification (NCBI taxonomy): domain Eukaryota; kingdom Viridiplantae; phylum Streptophyta; class Pinopsida; order Cupressales; family Cupressaceae; genus Sequoiadendron; species Sequoiadendron giganteum. Next base: position 105,731,324 of record CM021109.1, read on the forward strand.
TTTGCGGATATTTTTCAGTTTATGTAAGTTTAAGAAGCATTTTTGTATAAAATTTTTGTTTGATCCATTTTTGGTATGCGTACCCCTACCTTTTCCATTGATGTCAAAGGGGAAGAAGAGTGGAGTGAAAAATTATTAATCATCTCAAGGGGAGAATTATATTTCTAGAATTTTGGGGATGACAGTGTAGTTTATCTTAAGAGTGGAGTGAAAAATGCTTAATCATCTCAGGGGGAGAATTATATTTCTAGAATTTTGGGATGAAAGTGTAGTCTATCTTGGTACAGATTCGACACTTAGTCATTTTTCACTAAGTGTTGCCATCAATGCCAAAGGGGGATATTGTTGGCAAGAGACACTACAGTATCACTTGATGTCATCATGATGGAAACTCAAATCAATGATCAGATACGCACACTATCATTTGATCACTTTGGCAGACAGATTGAAGATTAATCAGGAAGAATATAGTATCTGGTAGTACAACGCTCATCGATATATATGAGTATTTCATGTTATTTTTTTGTGTTGTGCATCTCAGGAAATGATTTTTGGTATATTATCTTTGTTACTACTGAATCATAGTGGATCGTATCAATTCGCGTGGAAGTTAGAAGATCTTGTTGGCTTATTCTCAGCCTTTCTTGCATTGGAGCCAACTTCAGGAATGTATTATGTCGCGGATGTATAAGGAGAAATTATTTAAATGTTTTTGTGCTCAATTTTGTTTTTTTGGGTCCCCTCTATGTCTTAACCGACTTTGGAGGATGCACATAAAGATTTAATTAAGGATTTAGCCGATGGTGGTAAATTTTTTTATGTTCTATTGAAGCCGACAAAGTGTAACTCAATTCTATGTTGTGGATATATATATAAGATTGTCCATATCATTTTTATGTACCTATGAAGTGTGTGTTGATGTGAATTGTGAGTTAAAGCAGAGTAGAAGAGCAATAATGTGCAATTTCACTTATGCATAGAGAATCTGTATTGTGAGTATGATAAGAACAAAGCAGAAGTGTAGAATCATTCTCTAGGAAAAAATATTGTACATTGTGCTTAACCAAAAATGTAATCAGGTATATTTAGATTCTATTTATATGAATTCAAACTCTCAGATGGTTTTAATTTGATAATTCCCTCTCACTCCAACCCCTTCTCTCCCACTCCCTCTCTCTCAGCTCTCTCTCTCCCTCCCACCCCCCCTCTCTCTGAGGTCTCTCTCTCTCTCTCTCTCTCTCTCTCTCTCTCTCTCTCTTAAAATTCTCCCTCTCTCTAAATACATATAATTAGACATACATACATACAAGCATACATACATACATATTTACATACAATCTTACATACATACATACACTAATACATACATACATACATACATACATACAAATATATATGCATACATCTAATAGACTAGCATTTAACACAAAACAAGACATAATTTGAGCACATTATAACATTCTCATGTTATGTCTTGATTAGAAAACTCTTGAGCACAAACTCAAAAAAATATGTCAAAACCATTAAATAATATGAGCGTGTTGTAACACACTTGCATTATTTCTTGCTTTAGGAATCCCCAAGCCTTAGGCTTGGTATTTTCTTTGTATTATCAACTTGAAGGCTTGGAGTGCCTTCCCAACATCCAAAGATGTGTGTTTGCATATTCTACAAGATTTCGCATAATCATGTATGTGCTAACCGTCAGGTTTTCACATGTTTCAAGGTCGAAAAAATTGAACACCTGGGTATTGTTAGGCTCTCTTAGCTATTTAACAAAGTTTTTTTCACATTTTGACAATTTTAAGCTTGCATCTTTAATTTATTTTGTTTGTGTGTCTATTTTTTGGAAAAAAACATTATTTAGTATATTTTTCATTATAAATTAACTGTTCATTGAAATTTTAAATAAATTGCAATTTTAGAAACTAGACTCCATTCTACACATATTAAAAAAAAATTCAATTAGTTTTCAGAATTTATAGGGGTAGAACGACCAAAATTGTGTTTTTAAAGATGTGTCCACTTTGAAAATTAGTAAAAAATCAAATATTCATTAAAAAATTATCATAAAAATTGGGCATAAACTACATGTTGTGAGATAATTTCTCATTGAAGTGATTTTAAAAATACCAAAAAAATTTAACCTTTTGAGGGAGATACAAAAGTCGCTATGTGATGTTTTTTTGACAAAAGCAACACCAATTTGTATGGTTCCCTCTTTTGAACCCCTTAATCTCTACTATTTTTTTAAAAATAGTAGTTTAGAAAGTAGACTCAGAGTACTATGATCCTTGTTTTTGTTGCATCTAATTTTTTTTTAGTGTAACTATCCTTAATTTCACATCTAAGGTCAGTATTTCCTGATTTCAAAGAAAACAAAAGTGGCCACTTAAGACCCCTTTTTTCGCATCCATTTTTTCCACTTACCCTATTATCCATTTTGGGTGCACCTTGGGTTTCAGAAAATTTTATGAGCTTCACAACTTGGTGTCCTATTTACAATATTATCATGAGACATAGTTTGAGACTCATGTCATCTTGCAATACATCACTCATTGTGGATCTTGGGTTTTCTAACTATTTCACTCATAGTGTTAACATTAGTCAACCCACTATGGAACATACCCTTACACTTCATTTCCCATGACTTTCCTACCTACAACCAATGTGATTGATTTTGATACAATGATTTCTAATGTACCTCATGAGAACCTTAGAAGAATGGATGAATAACTTGCTAAATTGCAAGACTTTGTGAGTTTTGAATAGGTTGATGGTAATGCAATTCCTATGATAGATAAAATTAGGAGAATGGTTGAAAATTAACAAGGAATAAATATTTTTCATAGCTTATCTCACATTATTGATAAACATGTCCCTACCATGACTAGTTGTGCTCAATATTTTGGGTATACTCAGATTTAAGTTGGAATTCCAATTCCTCCTTCCACAACCATAACCTCTATTCTAACATACACTAATCTAATTTTAAAAAAAACTATACAACCTACTAGCAATGTCAATAAGTCCTTAGGTATTTCCAATGGGAATCCCTTTAGCTTTGTGCATTCAAAACTTGTATCTCCTAACCCATCTCCCCTCACAAAATTACACGTCACTTACCCTTTGAATACATATACACCTCCACCTTATTCACCTCCATCTCAAAAAATTAACAATGATCCTATCCTTAACAGAGTCTTGCAAAAAATTTCATCCCTCCAACAAAAATTTTCTACATTAAGTAAAAATCAAAATTCAATGAACCTTCATAATATGTCAAAAAAAACCCCTTATCCTTGGAGATATTGAGAACACAAATGCCGCAAGGTATAGAGATACCTATATTTGAGAAATATGGTGGGAAAAATCATGTTAGCCATGTTTTTGAATATACAACCCTATGTAGTGACTTTATTTTTTAGGATAAACTCTTGGCTAAACTCTTCCCTAGATCCTTAAAGGATACTACTTTGGAATAGTTTTTTTCTTTACCGAATAACTCAATATGTTCATTCAATGAGCTTATTGATGCCTTCTACAATCACTTCTAAATAAATATGGGTCCTAAAATGAATTTAGTTTATTTAATGACATGAAAACAAAAGGATGATGTAAATGTCACTAATTTCATAGAAATATACCAATTTCTTTACTCACAAATAAACATTAATCTTGATTCTCGATGTTGACCTTCAAATAATTTTTACTACCAATTTGCAAAAAAATTCCAAGCTAAACTTGAGATATTGAAATGTCCCTCCTTCACAAAGTTTTGTACTACCCTTCATGATTACCAAAATTTGGTTAGTATTTGTGAAATCAAAACTCCCTGTAGTTTTCCTCAAAAATATGAATCCATGCATGACAACACCTATCAACCATTTAAGAAAAAAAATAAGTTCTTTATACAACTTAATCCCCCTCAACCAACTCAACATGTTGATAATCAAGTGGCTTCTATAAAGAAAACAAATCCATACACATTTGGAGATAGAAATAGACAATTCACCCCTCTACCTCATACCCTTTGATTGATATAAAAAGGGGATCATATAATATGTCACTCTATCTCCAGTAATAATTAAAATATGTCCTAAGAGTCCTAATTGGATTGACTAGAAACCTCACAAGGTGAGTCAATTCACAATGAGGAGGACCTAGGAGGGGGTTCACCACCAAGAAAATTCTTGGAAAAGACAAATGAACATTCAACCTACAAAACCTGGTTATGCAAACTAAATTAGATATGCAAGTAATCCAATTATGCAATAGGGAGATAGGATATGTGTGCCTGAGAGGTCTAGAGATTTTGTGAGAATTCCAGAAATGCAAAGAAGGTGCCAAAATGTGTTATGGAGGACTAATACACCCTGGGTTGCATATTAGTCCCGTTGCTATTTTTTGGGGAAAATAAGAAATCTTCATATGTCAAAATCAGATTTGAAGGAATCTTTGAAAAATATACGTAGGAGGACTATGATGCCCAAGGTGGTGTATTAGTTATGTTCTAAATTTTTGAGAACTTGAATGTGATCCTGATCTCCAAGGTCTGCACTTACTTCCTTCTCGATCTCAAGCTCTGAAACTTCTGAAACTGGCCTATAGGTGAGTTTACATGAAGATGACAATTTTGTAATGCAACTTTAGAAATTTTACAACTTTTCACTCTAAATGATCTTCAAGTCTTCAACCTAAATCTGCAATCACAAATATGCAAGATGGGAAAAACTTGTTGAATTTTAGTGAATGGGGGTTTTCCATGATCAAGCCCCTTGTTGGTAATTAAACCATGAAATGAAATAAATTAATGAAGGGAAATGGTGAATGAACAAAATTCAATACTACAACTCACCAAACCCTTATAAATTATGAAAACTTGTGTGAAATGGATGCAATGGATATGGATCTTCAACCAAAGATATGGACTCAAATTGTTTGCTTGAATAAAAACCATACATCATAAATTTTAGCACAACAACACACATGATGCAAGAATATATTTGATATGATGCTTGAAACTTGATGATGGCTCCAAATTCTTGATGAATTTCTCTTGAATGCTCTTGTGAACTCAATTTTATATTATAAATGCTCTCACAAAAGACTTGGATTGAAATGAATGGATGAACCTTTTATTTATACTTATGCTTAATATCCTGAAAGTACATCACACCAAGCCGACATATGAATTCATTAAATAAAGGAGGCTAAATCCTACCAAAATTTGAAATTAAATCCCAAAAATGACTCAAGGAGGACTAAGATGCCCTAGATGGCATCTTAGTACCAAGTCATGAAACTTGAGGCATAGACACCAAAAAGGGCCCAATTAAGATGCCTCAAAATTAGGGTCTTGAGACCTTTTGGGGACAAAGATTCCCTAGGTGGTGTTTTAGTACCAACCCAAAAATTAGGGACACACAGATGAGATTATTAGATTATCATTTATGCATTGGAGAATGTTAGGATTAGCCAGAAAAAGATGCAATTAATAGTTCTTGTGGACACAAAATAGGACCAATTAAGCCATAAATGAGGATAAATAAAGCAAGACGGGCCTAAAAAAGTGTGAAGATGCAAGGGTATGCATTTTTCTATACTAAATTGAGCCCCCACTTTAATGAGAGGATGAGATTGCTTTAAAATCACACTAAAGTAGCCAACCACGAAATCAAGAGGGGTTCCAATAAACAAATGTTAGCAAGATAGGATGACAATAATCAAGAGGGTGGCCAAGCCCCCAGGATCAAGATCCTATGGTAGACCAACATAGGCATAAATAAAAATGCATAAGGGTGATATATGAAGCCATACCCAGATCAAAAACATACACCATCAAAGATAGGAAAAATGAAAAAGGAACAGAGAAAAAATGCAACAGACAAAGCTTCGAATGGCCATCCAATGTGGTGGACTGGGTCTAGGTTGTTTGTCCAAAAAGGGAGTTTACAAGTGGAACGCGTTTTCCACTATGCAAACAAAACACACACTCACAAGGGCTAGTGGGAGCTAATTTTCTAGTAGGTGAGCCTCATGGGACCATATCAAAGCCATACCTCCATGACTTTAATAAGGTACAAAAATGCATGCTCACAAAGGCTAGTGAAGATAGTTTTTCACTAGGTGAGCCCCAAGAGGTCCATATCAAAGCCATACCTCCATGACTTTAATAAGGACAAAAAGAGAAAATGAAACACAACAAGAAATATGTTCGAAGGGATTTTTCCTAGTTCATGTGAGGTCTTACTCTTAGGGGACATTGTGCTTAACATCTCCAAGAGACGATAGATACAAGGTCTCATCTTGGGGAGCATCATACCCAATGCTTCCAAGAGAGCACAAGCGTGAAAGGTCGCATCTTGTTTCCAAGAGAGGAAAAGTGCAAGGTCTGATCCTAGGGAACATTGTATCTAATGTTTCCAAGAGAGGACATGGAAATATCACACTCTTGGAGGGAGTCAAACCCGAAGACACTATCAAGAGGAAAAATGCATTGCATAAAGAAAGAAAACCACATCAAGGAACATGAAAAAAATGTAAATGAAATCATGCTTAAATAATTCCAATGTATTCCCCCACTTTAAAGAAATTGCTAACACCATTTTCTAAGAAATTACTTTAAAGTAGCCAAAAGATGAAAAGGAAAAGAGGGTTTCCCCCCAAAAACACATAAGGGATCTATGGATTTTGGGTCAATATCTGTCTTTGCTATAGTAATATAAGAGAGCTCGGAACTGTCATCATACCACAAATACACATAGAACTAGAAGGATGACACAAAGAGAGTGAAAATAAATAAAATCCTTTTGGGTCGACATGGAAGAGACTTAGGGTGTCTTGATGCCTTGTGTCATCCCCAAAAGGAAAACATAATAAAAAAATGAAAATGAAAAGAAAAGATAAGATAAGGAAAAATATTTTGGGTCAAAATAGAAGAGACATAGGGTGTCTCAACACCTTGCATCATCCCCAAAAGGAAAAAAAAAGACAAAAATTAAAATGACAAGAAAAGATAAAAGATCAATGAAAAGGAAAAAGTACTTGACATATAGAAGAATGAAGGTACAAATAGAGGAATGCACAAAGAGAGAGAAACATCAAATAAAATATCATGGGGGATCACAATACGCACATGCAATCACAAAAAATAAAGTCGAAAGACTAATAAAGCACATACATATCAACCATCCAGTAGGTCATCTACATCTTAGTCTTGTTCAATATATGCAGAATGCAAATCACTAGCAAGAGGGATCACATCAAGTGTTGTACTAGGAGAATCACTAGGTTCAACACATGGTGAATTTATTGGTTTAGGAGTATCACTATATTTGTTATTATTTAAGCTCATGGATGAGGAAAATAACATATTCAACTCATTATGTGCTTTCTCATCAATTTTAGTTGTTTCCTCATCGTCATCCAAGTTAACCATAATAGAAGGATGAATGATAATATCCATAGAAGGTTTTGGTCCTTGTTGTGTATAATTTATGGTCTCTGGTAAGAGATGAGGCTCATCATTTATTGCTTCTGTCAAGTTTGGATTTTGATTTTCAATGTTTTTCTTGTCACTCATCTTTCGAGCAATAGCATGACGCCTATGCCTAAGCTCTCTAGCATTGTGGTTACTTTTATTAATATTTTCAAATTGTGTTTGTGTAGGAGTCGTTTTATCAACTATAGGTTATTTTTCTTCTTGTGAGGGAAGAACGGAAGAAACCATGGAAGGTTGTTCAACCACTTTCTCTTCGGCTTTATAAATATTTTTAGGAGGCAGATTAGGACTTGTTCGGTTTGCTCTAGGTCTCTTATAGGAAACAGGTAAGGGTTTATCCATGGATGGGCCTTTTGGCCTTTTTGTTGTACCAAAAGATCAAGCTATTAATGCCTAATACAAGAAAAAGTTAAGATCCACAAGAGGTGGTTAAACCATGTCAAGAATCCTAAGTGTTGCATTGAACAACCAAGGATACCAGTGGCACACACCTTGCAATAGGGTCTTGGTTTTTTGTAAGGGCTTTAGGCTCAACATTTTTTATTTAGGTGGCATAGGTTCGAGCATGGGTGGAGGTCTGATCATGGGTGGAGGAAAGTTTTCAAGGGATAGTTTGGTTATGCATTTTTCTTTGAAATTTTGGTAGGATAGGAAAAGGAATTCTTCACGTGGTCTTAAAGGTTCCATGGGCTCAGGCAAAAAATAATCTAAGAAGAAATTTTCACGGGAAGATAGTGGTCTAAAGCCACTATGGTTTATGATGAATATTTCATTATTGACTGGAAACTTTAAGAACTTATGGACAATGGATGGGACCAAATTCATGGAGTGAAGCCATTTGTAGCCTAAGTTCACATGAAATTGGTTCAAATTAGATATAATAGATAATGATACATTTTATTTCTTCGGTCCTACTTGTAATGGGAGTGTGATCAATCCCATCATAGCATGAGAAAAACCATCATGCATTTTAATCCATTATTTTGGTTTATCATATCTATCTTGAGTGAGTTCATGCACATATAAGAGTTCTTTTGTGATCACATTCTCTCCATAGATGGGATCAATTAAAATCCCAGTGGTGGGCTTGTTATTGATTCTATTGGCTATGTAAAGTGAACCATCAAGTGCATGTTTAATTATTTCTTCTCAAGAGAAAGTAATGTCAATGGTTTAATTTTTATGAGGCTCAATGCTAATCACTCCTATCATTGTATCAATAGGACTTTGTTCATTAGTGTCCATACAACTTTGTTCATCATCATCCATAGGAATTTGTTCATGATTGCTCATGTTTTCATCATCCATGTCAACATTCATCACATCGGGCTTAGTGAGCCTTAACAAATGAAATATTACGGTTGGGCATGGGATTGGTAAATATTTGTAAGTTTTGGTTGTGAGGAGCCACAAAATTATTACCTTTTTCATTCACACCTCCAATTAGGATATGATTGGAATAAATGAGGTCTTGCACAAGATGTTTAAGATGCTTACAATTTTTTGTATCATGTCCTTTTTTTTGGTGATAGGCACAATAGGCATTATGTCTAAATCTCGGAGGTAATGGCTTCTTAGGGTCAAGGGGTCAGATAGGAGGTAAGGTAAGCATGTTTTTGTTTAAGAGTTGGGTGATGATGTTGTGGAGTGTGTCAGGTAAGGGAGTAAATTTCCTTTGTGGATCCCCAAAGATATAAGGATTATTCTTGATTATAGCAGCTACTGGGGTATCAAATGGTTGGGTAGGTTGAAAGGTGGAATGTAGTTGAAGGAAAATTTTAGTTTGTCTTCTGAAAGGTTGATAAGTGTTTTGGTTTGAAGCTTCAATTTTATTAGGATGGGTAGGGGTAGCTTTTGCTTCACTATCACTTACATAATATTGATAGTCTCAAAGGGAAGAGCATAAATCCATGAAGGAAGGGAATTTCATCATTGTAAGTTTGTCTCGTGTTTTTCCTTGTAAATTTTCTATGAACATATTTTGAAAGTGGAAATTGGGAATCTTCACAATAATTTGGGAATAAAGTGATTGGTAATGTGAAATAAATTCAGTGATTTTTTCACCCTCATTTTTCTTGCATCTCATCAAATTGGTCAATGTCATTTTAGGAACCATGTGTACTTAGAAATGGTTAATAAAGGCCTCAACAAGTTCATTAAATGAACAAATTGAGCTATTCGGTAATGCAGAAAACCAGTCGAAGGCAATGTCTTTCAAGGATCAAGGAAAAAGTTTTTCCTCAAGGATAAAGTCACTACACAAAGCACTGAAGGAATTAACATATTAGTAGGATCTCCCTTTCCTCCATATTTCTCAAATCTAGGGATCTCTATTCCTTGCGACACCAGATTTCTCAAAATTTCCAAGGATAATGGGTTACTTTTTACATAGTAGGAAGGTGGACCATTATCATTTTGATTTATGGTAGAGGCTTGATGTTGAAGGGATGAAAATATTTGTAAGAGGTGGTTAATGATAGTATCTTTGCTAGTGGTTTGGGATGGAGGTGAATATCATGGTGGTGTGTATGTATTGGAAGGAAAAATTAATGTATTGCTTGTGGGAGGAGGTATGAGATTAGATGCCACATAGGTATAAGGATAACTAGTGGAAATATGTGAGGTATGAAGTGTATTTATAGTAGTTTGCATCATTGTGGTCACTTGATGAGTTGTATAGGTGGGAATGGATGCTACGGTTGAAGAGGGAGGAGTTTGATTTCCTCCTTGCACATTGTTTGAAGTTTGAGCACCATTGGTGGTGGGAGGAAGGTTTTTTCCAAAGAAAGTACAATGAACACAATATCCTATGCTTGCAACTACACTTGAAATGAAATAGATTGGAATAACAACAATTCTGGAAACTGAAACTAAAAATTGAAAGCATCCCACAGAAACACAAAAAAGAAATTTCAAACCCTGAAAACTGGAGAGTCAAAGTCAACAGGGACTAAGATGCCAATAAGGGTGTCTTGGTCTTCCTGGTGAGATTTTGAAGTTCTAGGGAGTGAAACAGATAGCAAACAATAGAGAGATGATTTTGGAGCCAAAACCTTGAGAGATACTAAGATGCCAAGAAGGGCATTTTAGTCCTAGTAGAGGTTTTTCTCATAAAAATAACAAATTCTGGATTGTCTACAGTTTTTACAGATTTCCTATTTAGGGTAACTATGTTTAGAAATAGGAAAATATGCAAAAAGAAAAAGTAACTAGGAACAAGCAATTCAATGCAATATTGAATGCATTTTTTTCAATTTGGAATGCAATAAGAATGTTTCTAAATGCAATTAAGAGGATGAATAATACACTTTTCAATTTTTCAATCAAATGAAAGGAGACAAGAAAGTAAAAATGGAACCTATATGTACTTTCACTAATGCTAAAATAGGAAACCCTAAATGTAATTTCACTAATGCAATATGTAAGAAACTCTAGATGCACTATCACTAATGCAAGATGCAAGAAACCCTAGATGCACTTTCACTAATGCAAGATGCAATGAATTCAATCTAGATCTAAGACTTTTATGGACTCCAAATAAAAAATGAATGCTCAACAATGTTGGGTTCACCAAAATGATTGATATGAAAAAGGGAGCATATAATATGTCACTCTTTCTCCACTAATCATTCAAATATGTCCTAGGATTTCTAATTGGATTTACTAGCAATCTCACAAGGTGATTCAATTCATAATGAGGAGGACCTAAGAGGGGGTTCTTTCAGCTTTAAGGGGTTCACCACCAAGAAAATTCTTGGAAAAGACAAATGAACATTCAACCTACAAAACCTAGTTATGAAAGCTAACTGAGATATGCAAGTAATGAATTTATACAATGGAGAGATAGCATATATTTACCTGGGAGGTCTGGAGATGTTGTGAGGATTATGAAAAATGCAAAGAAGCTTCCAAAATGTGTTATGGAGGACTAAGACGCCCTGAGTGGTGTATTAGTCTTGATGCTTTTTTTCAGGGAAAATACAGAATCTTCGGATGTTGGAACTGGATCTGAAGGAATCTCTAAAACATATGCCTTGGAGGACTAAGATGCCTACGGTGGCATATTAGTCTCATTCTAAATTTCTAAAAAATTTGAATGTGATACTAAGCTCCAAGGTATGCACTTGCTTCCTTTATGATCTCAATCTCTAAATTTTTTGGATCTGACCTATAGGTGAGTTTACGTGAAGATGACAACTTTGTAATGCAAGTTTGCAACTTTTACTACTTTTCACTCTAAATGATCTTCAAGTCTTCAACCTAAATCTGAAATCATAAATATGAAAGATGGGAAAAACTTGTTGAATGTTAGTGAATGGGGGTTTTCCTTGGTCAAACCCCTTGTTGATAATTAAACCTTGAAATGAAATAAAGTAATGAAGAGAAATGGTGAATGAACAACATGCAATGCTACAACTCACCAAACCCTAATGAAGTATGCAAACTTGTGTAAAATGTCTACAATGGATATGGACCTTGAAACAAAGATATGGACTTGAATTGATTGATTGAATCAAAAACCTACATCACAAATGTTAGCACAACAACACACATGATGCAAGAAGGTCTTTGATATGATGCTTGAATCTTGATGATGGCTCCAAATGCTTGATGAATTTCTGTTGAATGCTCTCTTGAACACAATTTTATATTTTTAATTCTCTCACAAAATACTTGGATTGAAATGAATGAATGAACCTTGTATTTATACTTACTTATATACTTAATATCTTGAAATTACATCACACCAAGCCAACATATGAATTCATTAAATAAAGGAGGCTAAATCCTGCCAAAATTTGAAATTAAATCCCTAAAATGACTCAAGGAGGACTAAGATTCCCTAGGTGGCGTCTTAGTCCCAAGTCACAAAACTTGAGGCACAAACACCAAAACGGGGCCCAATTAAGATACCTCAAAATCAGGGTCTCGAGACCTTTGGAGGACAAAGATGCCCTAGGTGGCATTTTGGTCCCAACCTAAGAATTAGGGACACACCAATAAGATTATTAGATTATCATTTATGCATTAGAGAATGTTAGGATAAGCCAAAAAAATATGCAATTCATAGGGCTTGTGGATACCAAATAGAACCAACTAAGCCATAAATGAGGATAAATAAAGAAAGGTGGGCCCAAACAAGTGTGAAAATGCAAGGGTATGCATTTTCCTACACTACACCCTTCACAATATCATGTTGCAACTCTGAAACTAGAAAATAATTTCCTTACCTCTTGTTAGAGCTATTGATCCTACAAAGCCTTTACCTCCTAATTATAGAAAAAATTCCTATTGCCATTTTCACCAATAAATTGGACATGATATAGAATATTGTAAGCATATTAAACATATTGTAAAAGACCTCAAATATTCTAATCATATTCATTAAGCTAATAATTTTTTAGCCCCTCCTAACCAAAATTTGGAAATTGTTACTAATCTTATGCCAAATCATAACATATCCTTTGTCAAAGATAATAAAACAAAGAGTAAAGTGATGAATGTTTACATGAATGATGAAATCATGAAAAAAATGGACAATATGATTGGACTTATTAAAATTCAACCTTGTAAGGGCCTAACCAAAATTCCACTTGACATTGCTTTATCACAACGTGACGGAAAAATAGAAAAAGAGGTGCACTACAAATGAGATTGATCAAATGGATGCACCTAATTTTACTTGATTGAATGTTTCACTCAATTATGAGAATAATAATGCATAAATAACAATAAAAAATCAATCCTCATTGTTATAAAATAAAATATGGAGGTTTTAAGATGCTGAAATGATGTATACCTTGTTTAAAAAGTGTTGTTTCAAGCCTCACTAAGGAATCATTCTCCCAGTGGCATATGGGTCCCTGTTAGGGTTTAGAAAAACTGATTTCTAGATTATGTTCCCCAATGTCTGCAACTCCAAACTCCAGGTGTTCAGCTCCTAAAAATCAGAAATAAAATTTGTAGGGTACTTTCTATGATTTTACAACAAAGATGACAACTTTTTACAACTTTGCAACTTTGACAATCTTGACAACTTTTGTTCTCCACTTGATCTTCAACCTAAAAACCTACAATTACACATAAATGAAGAAGAAAAATTGTTGATTGTTAAGGAATATGGGTTTGCCTTGGTCAAACCTCATTTAGGTAATTAAACCATGTGATGAAACAATGAAACATGGACATGAAATATGAAACAATGATACCTTGGATGTCAAATCAGCAATATAGCATGAAGTGTCTATGAAGAATGTATATCTTGACCTTGAATATGGATGTGAAATAATGCTTGTAAATGGATCTTGAATGCTACATCAACATGATAGCTCAATAACATGCATGATGCACTATAACTTTGACATGATGAAATGACCTTTGATTGTTGCAATAAAACCTTCATAATCTTCTCTTGAATGCTCTGTAATGCTCCATAATTCTCATGTGAAGTATGAGGATGCTTGCATAAAGTTTCTTATGTGAAACTAGGTGAAATAGCCTTATATGTATACTTAAGATTTAATCATGAAATTCAAATAACACAAGTGGACAAGAGATCTAGGATTTAAAGTCACTAAAATCCCACCACAAATATGTTCAAAAAGGGGTGTCCTAAGTTAAGGAGGACTCATAAATAGGAAACATTTTGGGAGGTAAAATGTTATGCAAAAAGGGGGTCATAGGACCTAGGAAGGACCCATTCACTAGGTGGTGAATGGGTCCTAGGTTACTAGCCTAGGAATCAAACCTTGCAAAATTAAGTGTTATGAAACATTATTAATGAGTGTTGAGCTTTATCCCTCAGAAAATACAATTAAGAAGGCTTGGATTTGAATTTAAGGGGCCAATTAAGTCTAATTAACCTCAATTAATTAATAAAGGCCTAGATTAGTGTGAAAGTGTAAAGAAACACTTTACAACACCCTAAATAAGGCACAATTAAGTCGATTTAGATAAAAGGGTCCTTAAATTTAATGTGAATGTGTAAAACAAATTACAACACTAAATTAAGGCAACATTAAGCTCGTTTATTATTAATTATTTCAAATTAAATAAAAGGGATACTTTTTTCATTACTACATTTTGCCCCTACTTTAGTGAGAGTTTGACCCCACAACAAAATCACACTAAAGTAGATATTCAAGACACTTATGTATGCAACAATAATAAAGATACTTTATCATACCCTATCAAATATGAAGAAAATAAAGGAAAATAAAGGATCAAGCTTCGACCGTTCCAACACGATGTGGAATGTGGTTTTTTTTTCTGAAACAAGGATCAAGCTTCAATAGTCTATCCAACACGATGTGGACAAAGTCTAGGTTGTTTGTTTGTAACAAGGATCAAGCTTTGATAGTTTTTCCAGCACAATATGGACTAGGTCTAGGTTGTTTTTTGTAACATGCGTTCTCACTCTGGGGTAGTGGAACCTCAAGCCATCTATTAGGTGAGTTATCCCCAAAAAAAATGTGGCAAGTGAGAGAATCATATTAGCCTCTCATACCATATCAAATTTATCCTCCTGATAACTTCAATAAGGCACCACAATGTTGAGTGCTTATAAATGTCATGTCTTATTTAAGTTTTTGGTTTTTGTTTTACTTTTGTTCAAGGGGATCTTGTTTCATGTAAGGTCTTCTTAGGGAACATCATGCCTAATTTCTCTGAGAGAGGACACATCAAGAATATCATATTGCTACTTATGGTATGCCTCATTCCACATCATGCGACTAAGGGAAATCATACACTTAGAAATATCACACTCTTGGAGGACATCAAACCTAATGACACCACCAAGAAAAGGACACGACACAAGAAAAATAAAATCACACCATTAAATATGAAAAATGTCTAAAGGTGCCATCGATGTATGCCCCCAATTTAAAGTGGTTGCTAACAACAATTATGTGAGAAATTGCTTTAAATTAGCCAATGTTTAATCCTAAGACATGAGATATTTCCTCAAAAAACCCCACCCCAATTCATATGTTTCCAAAATAAAGCTATGTCATGAAAAAGGAAGGAGAGGATTCCCCCTAAAATATATAAGGGAACTATGGATTTAGGGTCAGTATGTCTTTGCTACAATGTTGTTTATAGAGCTTTGAACTATCATCATTCCCCAAATACTCATAGAAATAGAAGAATAACACAAATGTTAGGGTTAGAAGGAAGATATCTAACAAGCTAAATGAAGATTTGAACAATAAAATAGAGTAATAAAACACACATAGAAGACAACACATAGAATTTAACATGGTTCACCCAATCTAGGCTACATCCACAAAACTGTAGCCATCCAATGATTTTATTATCGAGTGTAAAATATATTACAATATCGCAAATAATTCCATACTAAAACTCCTCATCCCAACCACTTATAACAATCTTTTAGAAGCTTCCATAAAATTAGGGTTTACAAAGTTGGCCTTTTTCTTTTTTGGTGACAAAGTGAAAGAAAGGTTAAAAAAAAAAATTCCCCCGACAAGGATACATGAAGAGTGTACAATACTAAAAATTGTATAGCATAGCATGATCAGTCACCACATACTGACAATATCCCACTTGGATACTGATTAGGCTCCATACCAACAAAATCTCCCACTTGGAGACTGATCCTAGATGACACCGCCGCACTTACAGCTCCCACTGGAAATACGCACCTTGGACCTTGTTTCTCTATTATACTTGAATTCAACCTTGAAGACCAACTGAAGTTGAAGAGGACCTCAGCTTCTCCCTTGTCATTTCCTTTGTAAACATATCTGTTGGACTGTCATTTATATGTATGTTTTCCATATTATCCTGTCCATCCTCCAATACTAATCGAATGAAATGATATCTCAATTGTATGTGTCTGGTTTTAGAGTGCAAGGCAGAATTATTTGCAAGATGTATAGCACTCTGGCTATTTGTAAGCAAGTTATTTTCAGCCTGTGGTTTTTCTAACTCTTCCATGAAGACTTGTACCCATATCATCTCCTTCGTTGCCTCTGTTGCAACCACATATTCTACCTCTGTGGTGGATAAAGCAACCACCTTTAGCAACTGATAAATCCAACTCACTGCTATCCCACCAACTGTAAATACATAACCTATGGTACTCCATCTGGTATCTATATCCCTTGCCAAATCTGAGTCAACATAGCCTTATAAATCTAAATTAGCACCCCCAAAACATAAAAATATATTGGATGTACCTCTCAAGTACCTGAGAATCCATTTTATCGCATTCCAATTATCAACTCCGGGATGACTCATATGCCTACTAACAACTCCTACAACATGTGAAATATCCGGTCTCGTGTGTACCATGGTGTACATTAAGCTTCCTACAACTGAAGCATATGGTACCTTGGACATTTTTTCTTCCTCCTCTTATGTCTTTGGACACATATCCTTAGTCAATTTTACATGACTGGGCAAAGTTGTACTGACAGCTTTCGCATTCTCCATATGAAATCTCTACAACACATTTTCAACATAATCAACTTGAGATAAAAACAATTTCCTATTTTTCCTATCTCTTGTAATCTTCATACCAAGGATTTGTTTTGCTGCCCCCAAATCCTTCATAGAAAATGAATTTTCTAACTATTGTTTTAACTCCTTTATGTGATCCATGTTAGACCCCGCTACAATCATATCACCAACATATAAACATAAATTAATGTAGCTATCTTCACCTAACATCTTAAAATAAACACAATGGTCTAAATTACACCTACTGTAGCCTTGCTCAGCCATAAAACTATTAAATTTAAGATACCATTGCCGAGGTGCTTGCTTCAAGCCATATAAACTTTTCTTCAATCTGCACACTAGTTTCTCCTTACCTTTGACCTCAAATCATTGTGGTTGTTCCATATATATTTCCTCTTCCAAATCACCATGGAGAAAGGTAGTTTTAACATCAAGTTATTCTAAATGAAAATCTTCAACAACCACAATACTAAAAATAGTACGAATAGAAGTCATTTTAACAACTGCAGAAAATATTTCATCAAAATCAATACCCTGTTTCTATGCAAATCCCTTTACAAATAATTTGAATTTAAATATTTTCTTACCTCCATCCCCCTCCTTCACCCTGTAAACCCATTTGTTTGGTAAAACCTTTTTTCTTGAAGGGAACTTGCATAATTCCCAAGTCTGATTTTCCAACAAGGATTCCATTTCTTCTTCCATTCCATGCTCCCACTGAACCTTGGTATCCACCTGCATAGCTTCATGATAACATTCTAGTTCACTAGCATCAGTTAATAAAATAGAATACAAAGAGGAAGAAAATCTTTCTAGAGGTCTACTTATCCTTTAAGATCGCCTAACATTCACTGGAGTTTGTGCTATTTCTTGTTGTTGTTGTTGCGAAGCATGAGGAATCACTAGAACATTATTGTTTGTAATATCATCCAACACTGCATAATCCTTTTATGTCTTCTCATGTTGCTGCAATAGATCTTTGTACAACACTTTCTCATTGAATATGACATTCCTACTTCTCACAATTTTCTTATTTTCAAAATCCCAAAGCCTATAACCAAATTCATCAATGCCATATCCAACAAATATATATTTCTTTGATTTTGCATCAAGCTTGGTTCTATTTTCAGAATCTATATGTGCAAATGCTTCACAACCGAAGGTTTTGATAAAAGAATAACTCACCTTCTTACCTATCCATTCTTCCTCTCGAATACCACAACCCAAAGGATTAGAGGGACCTCTATTAATTAAATAAATAATAGTGTTTTCAGCCTTTGCCCACATGTTTAAAGGAAACCCAACATGTGATCTCATAGTTTGTGCACGCTCCATTATTTTTCTATTCATTCACTCAGCCACTCCATTTTCTTGTGGAGTCCTTGGAAAGGTTTTCTACCTACGAATACAATTTGAGGAAAAATAATATTCAAACTCTTTGGTGCAATACTCACCACCATTATCAGATTTGAGACATTTTAGATTTTTACCTATCTCATTCTCAACCAAGCTTCTCCATTTTTTAAAAGTTGCAAATACATCAGATTTCTACCTAAGGAAATAAATCCATACCTTCCTAGTTGCATCATCAATGAATGTAACATAATACTAAGAGCCATCGAGAGAAGAAACCTAAGCTGGTCCCCATACATCCATATGCACAAGCTCCAATTTCTTATCTTTCTTTTGTTTCCCATCCTTGAGAAAGCTAAATCTCTTTAGTTTTCCATACATACAACTTTCACATATATCCATATTAACACATTTTAGACCTGGTAAAACATTCTTTGAATGAAGCACTTTCATACCTTTTGCACTCATATGCCCAAGTCTATTATGCCATAGTGCTGATTAAGAATCCACAACAACTATCTGATTTTTTTCCTGCTAAACTAGAACAATTGTTCCTGAACATTGATTTTTATCTACAATAGATAAAGTAGAAGGAACAGTATGACCTGTACAAAGATTTAAGTTTCCTACTTTAACACCTTTTTCTACCACTAAGGCACCTTTTGTAACCTTCCAATTTTTATCACTAAATGTAACAACACAACCTTCATCATCTAGTTGCCCTGTAGAAATTAAATTTCTTTTTAACTTTGGAACATAGCTTACCTCATGTAGTAGCCAATGATTCCCATTCTATAACTTAATCTTGATTCTTCCCTTTCCAACAATCTGACAGGGTTCGTTATCTCCCAAATAAACCAACCCAAAATCCCCTTGGACATAATCAAGAAAATAATTTCTATGGGGTGTAGCATGAAATGAAGCCCTTGAATCTAACACCCAAGAATCGTCAATATTATCAAGGGAAAGAATCAAAGCATCCTCATCAGATTTATTACTTACCACATTTGCCTCTTTATTTCCTTCCTTTTTATCTCCTTCTTTATTTTTTCGACACCAAAAATTTTTCTTTAAATGATCTAGCTTACCATAGTACCAAAAATCCCTCTTGTCTCTAGATTGGGACCTTCTATCCCTTGATTTTCCTCATGACTTCCCACGAATTCCAAAATTGTTTCCTCTCTCCTTTGTTCTGCCCTTGCTTTCTGCATTCAAAACAATGCTTGATGTGGATGTTCCACCTGAGCTATTCCTATGAATTTCCTCACTCAAAATAACACCAACAACATCATCAAACTTCAATGTATTCGAACTAGAAATAGAATTACTAACAGCCATTACCAAGCTATTCCAAATTTCAAGCAAAGAACACAGAATCAAAAGAGCCCTAACTTCTTTTATCAAAGTTTACTTTTACAAAAGTTAATTGGCTGGTAACCGTATTAAACTCATTTATATGATCAGTAATTGACCCACCTTCTACCATTTTCATATTAAATAAATGCTTCATAAGAAATACCTTATTCGAAGTGGAATGATTTCAATATAACTTCGCTAGGGTTTCCATCAAGTCTTGAGTTGTCTTTTTTTTTGTAATATTGAACACCACCAATTGTGCCAGGCATAAACGAATACTGCCAAGTGCCTTTTCTGTTCAAAATATCCCAATCCTCATCCGACATTGTTGTGAGTTTCTTGGTTTTCCCTTCCAATGGTCGCCATAAATCCTTCTGATAGAGGTAGTCCTCCATCTGCATCTTCCATAACTGATAATTCTACCCATTGAACTTCTCAACCTTCAACTTACCCTCGTCTTCCATTGCTTCCATTTAACCGTGAGACTCCCACTCAACCGTGAGACTTTCTTGCAAACGATAATAAAAAAAAACCCACTCTGATACCACTTGTTAGGGTTAGAAGGCAGATATCCAACAAGTTAAATGCAGATTTGAACAATAAAATAGAGTAATAAAACACACATAGAAGACAACACAGATAATTTAATGTGGTCACCCAATCAGGGCTACATCCACAAAACCGCAGCCATCCAATTATTTTATTATGCAATAAAAAACATATTACAATATTGTGAATAATGCCATACTACAACTCTTCATCCCAACCGCTTATAACAATATTTTATTAGGATACATGAAGAGTGTATAGTACTAAAAAGTGTACACTATAGCATGGTCATTCGCCACATACCAACAACAAAGACAACAAAAAAAAAGAAAAATCCTATTGAGTCAACATGGAAGAGACCTAAATGTCACAACACCTTACATCATCCCCAAAAGGAAAACATAAGAAAAATGAAAAAGATAAAGTGTTTACGACATAGAGAAGAATGTAGATACATATAGAAGAATGCACAAGGAGAGAGATAGATACATCAAACTAAACATCATGATGGATCACATTACACACATGAAATCACATAAAGAAACATGAAAAATAAAATGAAGCACAAAACTAGTAAGACACGTGAGTCAACCTATAATAGGTCATCTATATCCCAATCTCGATCGGTATATATGGAAGGTGGAAAACTAGCCAAAGGGACAAGAACAAGTGTCGAACTAGGGGAAGCACCAGGTTCAACACTCTTTTTAGGATATTTTTCATTTAAGCTCATAGAATGATGCAGGGGCATCCAAAAGATTCAATCAGTTGGGACAAAGATCATTCAGTTACAAAGTGTCAGTGATATAGTGAATTTCAGTATGATGGCTAGCTCAATATATTGAGGATGAGAAGTCATGGATTAAAGGGTTTGTTGACAAGTATGTATAGTTTATCCACCAAAATTTTTAGAGGTTCGTATGAAGATTTGATTGAAAGTTATGAGTTTTAGTGTTCTAACAGTTGTTTGGTTGCTTTAGTTGGTGCTCCTGAAGGAAGATGATGTGATTCTAGTAATCTGAGTTGTTTTGGATCTTCATTAGTGATTTGTGGATGTTTCTAGATTGTGATCTAGCTTTGTTATTAGTTTGCATTGTTTTTTGTCCTCACGAATGGTGATTTTCCTTTTGGGATTTCATGTTTTCTTGTTATTGGCCAACAAGGTGATTTTAATATGTTATGGATCTTTGAGGATAATTGTTTAAGGTGTCTCATGTTTGAGGCATGTTATTTTGGGTCCCTACTATGTTTGGGCTGACCTTGGTTGATGTGCATTGATAATTTCTTATGGATTTGGGATGACAGTTTGTATACATTTTATATTTTGTTGGGCCGACATGCAGTGGATGTTATCTTTAGATGCAGATATATAAGACTGATTGTTGTGAGGAGATTGAGGAGAAACAAGGAAGGAAGGAAGGAATATGTGTGAGATGTGTGAATTTTTGTGTGCGAACAATGTTTTAATCTTTTGAAGGCATAGATGAAGTGTGAAGAATAGTAGTCATGAAGCATGATGATGAGGTGTTCTGATCCGGTAAGATCAACAGAGCAAAGGAATCTTGAAGAAGAAGGAAGACTCGATGGAATATGAATTGATTGTAATTCTTGTGTTGCATCCTAGCATCTATAAAGCCCTAGAGGCCTATGTAATGAGTTTTTGAGATCTAATATAATGATGAATGCACTTTCAAGGTTGGGTTTTTCCCTTTAAGGTTTTTCCTAGGATAATTCTTGTGTCATGTGTTATTGTATCTTTATGTTGATTATTTGTTAGATTTTTTTGTATACCTATAAAATCTAAGTGTTAGTTGTTTAATTTGTGAGGCTAGGATAGTCCCTCACTAGACCCTCCTACCTTGGACTGCACCAAATGTTATCAGAGATGCTTCCAAACCTCTTGGTTGGTTGAAGAATTTATCAGAGCCGGTTGTGAATCTTGAGCTGGTTGCAAATCTATTTCAGAGTAGGTTGTAGAGCAAGTTGAACAACTAGTTGTGAATCTGTTGCAAGATGGGGAAGATTGGGAAAAGAACAAAGAAGAAAAAAGAGAACCTGATATGTGAAAGGGATACCTTGGAGGAAGAATTGTGCAAACTCAGAAAGTGTAATTCAAAATTGATGGAGAGGATGAAAGAACTATGAAAAGACAAGTATGATTCTCTTGAAGAAGAACTAGAAATAGAAAGAAGGAGAAATGAAGAACTGGAAGAAGAACTAGATAATTTTGAAGAAGGATTCATGTTATTTAAGGAGTTGGATAAGAAGAGCAGAGATTTGGAGGAAATTTTGAAAGAGCTAAACAAGGAGAATAGTTTGCAGAAGAAAGAAGTATCTAGCTTGAAGGAACATGTTGATTAGTTGGAGCAATCGCTTATAGCATGTCAGAAGGAGAATAAGAATTTGAGATCTAAGCCTAAACTTTGTGATGTTTCTTATGATATTAATGATTTGTGTGATGTTGCAGAAGGTGAAGTTGAATATAACAATGTAACTAAGCCTTTAATTGTTGGAGATGGTATTTGTTTCAAAATCATGCAGAGAATGGGATACGAAGGAAAAGAACTAGGAAAGAATCAACAAGGAATGACAGAACGTATTGTACCAATAAGGAGAGAAAGAAGTGAAGGCCTTGGATATGATAGAGGTAAGGATGTTGCTGCAAGTTCAAACAATTCAGATTAGGGAAGGAAAAGTATGTATTGTTTACATTGTAATAGGAATGGACATGAAAATTAATTGTGTTGAGATCTATATCGATGTAAGTTTTGTGGATTAAGGAATCATTTTGAGAAGATGTGTTGTAATAAAATGAGAGGGAGAAAGCCTAGGACAAATTGTATATAGATGAATTATGGATGGATTGATGGATCAAAATGGAAGTGTGTTGCTCATAGTTTCAGAAATTTTTATAGATTGAAGCATTCATATATTGAGGAAAAGGAAGGATCAGGATTCATGGAAAGAAGATCTTATGCAAATTGGAACAAGGAAAAATATTCAAACTATAGAGGGAGAGGTGACATGAGTCATAATTCTTATCAAAATGAAGGGTACCAGAGGAGTGAAATAGGATTTACTAGAGAAGGGACCTATTTTCAAGTTTGGAGGAAGAAATAATCAACCATTGAATGTCATCAAGAACCTAATACCAGAGAAGCTAATCAAAGAGCAGCAGTAAAGAATGCAGAGATAGTTTGTGCAGATGAAGAACTTGTTGATACAGAATTAATTTATCTGAGGAAAGGGAAACTTTGGAGGAATCAAATTAGATAGTAGAACTAGAAGTAGCAGTGATCTTAAGGAGACTTGTGAAAGCAATGAACCAATGTGAAGCATAACCAAAAAGGGGAGTCTACATTGCAGAGGTAGAGAATAGTGTAGGAACAATATATATAGAGAAGAAAATATATTTTGAGGTGTCCAAAGGAAATGCAGAGATAAGAAATTGTTGTAGAGGAAATTTGGAAAGCCATATGATTGTTCTAGTGTTAGCTTTTAATTTATCGAAGAATATCTTGAAGCAACTTGTAGGGTGGGCTTGGTCAGATCGCCAACCAGTGAGGTAGTGCAAGGCCTACAAGTAGATCACCGAATCCAAATTACATTTGAGAAATTTTTGCAGGGTAGACTTGAACAAACTGTTGACCTTGAGACAGTCGCAAGTACTTGTTAACTGATAATTGATGGCAATAGGAATTGATTTCGAGGAAACTTGTGGAGAAGGCTTTCTCATATTTCTGACCATTGAGGCAATGCAAGGCTTGCAGGTAGATCGCCAAATCCAAATTACATTTGAGTCATTTTTTCAAGGTGACTTGAACAGACCGCCGACCGTGAGGTAGTTGCAAGTACCTATGAATAGATCACCAAACTAATTCAAAGAGACAACATTGATTGACATAACTTATCCCAAAGTGAAGAGGGTCACTTTTCAAATAACCTCAAAATTCTGATGCAGGGGCATCCGAAAGATTCAATTAGTTGGGACAAAGATCATTCAGTTACAGAGTGTTTGTGATACAATGAATTTTAGTATGATGGCTGTCTAATTATATTAAGGATAAGAATTCATGAATTAAAGGTTTCTTTGACAAGTATGTCTTTTTTATCTACCAGAATTTTTAGAGGTCTGCACATGAATATTTGATCAAGTTATGAGTTTATGTGTTCTAATAGTTGTTTGATTGCTTTAGTTGGTGCTCCTTAAGAATTATGATATGATTCTAGTAATCTGAGTTGTTTTGGATCTTCAATGGTAATTTGTGGATGTTTATAGATCGTGATCTAGCTATGTTATTGGTTTGCATTGTTTGTTGTGCTCGTGATTGGTGATTTTCCTTTTGGGAGTTCATGTTGTCATGTGGTTGATAGGGTGATTGTAACGTGTTGTGGATCTTTGAGGCTAATTGTTTAAGGTTTTTCATGTTTGAGGCATGTTATTTTGGGTCCTTACTATGTTTGGGCTGACCTTGGTTGACGTGCATTGATAATTGCTTATGGATTTTGGCTTACAGTTTGTATACATTTTATATTTTGTTGGGTTGACATGTAGTGGATGTTATCTTTAGATGCAGATATATAAGATTGATTATTTTAAGGAGATTGAGGAGAAACAAGGAAGGAAGGCATATGCGTGAGATGTGTGAAGTTTTGTGTTTGAAAAATGTTCTAATATTTTGAAGGTAGAGATGAAGTGTGAAGAACAGTAGTCATGAAGCACGGTGATGAGGTGTTCTAATCCAATAAGATTAGCAGAGTAGAGAAATCTTGAAGCAAGAGGAATAATCGATGAAATATTGTTATTATATGAATTGGTTGTAATTATCAGGCCACGTCCTAGCATCTATAAAGCCCTAGAGGCCTATGTAATGAGTTTTTGAGATCTAATATAATGATGAATGCACTTTGAAGGCTGGTTTTTTCCCTTTGAGGTTTTTCCTAGGATAATTCTTGTGTCATGTGTTATTGCATCTTTATGTTGATTATCTATTAGATTTCTTTTTATATCTATAATATTTGAGTGTTAGTTGTTTAAGTTGCAAGGCTATGATAGTCCCTCACTAGACCCTCCTACCTTGGACTTCACCAAATGGTCATAGAAGAGGAAAACAATGTATTCAATTCACTATGCACTTGTTCATCAATCTTTGTAATGTCAATGTCATCATCTAGATTTATTACAATATGAGGTTAAATGATAATTTCTCTTGAAGGTTCTTGTTTATGTTGTGGCAAGGGTATAGATTCATCATGCATTTCTTTATGTACATTTTGATTTTTATTTTCTTTGTTCTTTTCTTTAGCTTGTAACATATGAGCAATAGCACGACGTCTATGCCTACACTCTCTAGAATTCTAATTCTATTTCAATCTATTGTCAATTTTTTTTTGTGTAGGAGTGGTTTTGTCAACCATAGGTTTCTTCTCTTCCTTGGGAGGAATGGAAGAAACAATAAGAGGTTGTTCAACCACTTTCTCTTTAGGTCTTTAAACTTGTTTAACTTTAGGAGGCACAACAAAAAAAAAATTATTTTCTTGTGGTCTCTTGTAGGAAATTATTGGAGGTTTTTTCATAGGATTCTCTTGGATGTTTGAAAATATTTTCGGTTCTAAAGCGAAGAATTTTTTTTTTGTTTTGGGGAATTATCTACTTAGGAGATAGAACAAAAAAAATCAACACTCTCATTCAAGGATAACTCTAGAGATCTCAATGCCAAACAAATGAGATCTTACAATAGGGTTGTCCTAGGGGTTGATTGTAAACTAATGAGGGGTTCACCAAAAATATAGGGCTTGGAAACATAAATGAAATGTAAGGTGTAATGCTTAACCCTAATTTAATGCAATATTTAATTAGATGACCTAAAAATGCATGTAAAATAGAATAACAAGTTGTAAAAAGAAATGTGTGCACTTGGAAATTTGAAGATGACTAAATGGAAGTCTAAATTGTTAGAAATCATGATTTTAATTAAGACTGGGACTCATACGCTAGGCTAGGTGAATCAGTCCCCAATTTGGGTTTCTGTACAAAAACGAGAATCTGGCAAATGGGTATTTGAAACTACAAAGACCTGAAAAATAGACCTAAACTTGGACTCATATGCCAGAATTCAAATGTATCCATCTAGTTAGGGTTTTATGAAGCTTTGAAGTCTAAATTTGGTCTTCAAGGTCTACTTTTCACTTCTTGATTGATTTCTGGATGAAAAACCCTGATTTGCAACCCGTAAAAGTATTCCAAGTATCTCTAATGCTAGGTGAAAACTTTGACAACTTTAACACTTTGAAAAATTTATCAAAAATTTCTCTTCAATGTTTCTTCAACCTAAACCTACAAATCAAACACTAAAGTGAGGGAAAAATGTTGGTTTGTTAGTGGATAGGGGTTTTCCTTGGTCAAATCCCTAGTTTGCAAATTAAACCTTGAAATGAAATAAAGTAGGAATGGAGAATGATGAATGAACAACATAGGATGTTGCAACCCACCAAACCCTAGAAATAAAGTGTTGAAAACATGTGTGAGATGGCTCCAATGGATGTAGATCTTGACTATTTCTTGAATAGGATAGATCTTGAATGAAATACTACCTTGAATCATAAAACTCGGCATCACAATTGTTAGCTCAAAAAAAACATGGTGCATGAATAATTTGACATGATGCTTGATGCTTGATGCTTAAACAATGCTCTGAAATGCTTGATAATATACTCTTGAACTCTCTTGTAAACACTTTAATGCTCTTGTGAACTCAAAATTTCTATATGCATGAATAATTTAATTCTTGGGGATGAAAATGAGTGAAAGAAACTTGTATTTATACTTAATTATGCAAAACTTCATGAAATTACAATGCTACAAGCCGACATTAGATCTAGGAGGATAAAATCCCACCAAGAATTTGAATTGATTTTAATTTTGGGTCACACGAGACTCATATGCCCATGGTGGCGTTTGAGTCCCATTAGGCATAATTTATGGGACCAAATTAAAAAAAATTTAGAAAGGTGTGAAACTAGGATTGAGACCCAAAACCCTAGGTGGGACTCATACGCCCAAGGTGGCTTATGAGTCCCAGACCACCAAATCTAGGACACAACCTAAAAACACCTGAATTATGATTGGATGTTGATTTGTGTCAAGATTATCCTCAAAAAGATGCATTAAATGAGGCTTGTGGATGCAAAACAAGGCCAATTAAAGCATAAAGAAGCCCAATTATTAATGACAACCCTAGAAAAGTGTGAAAGTATGTTACAACACTTTACAAGACTCCAAATAAGGTATGATTAAGGTACATTTTGATTAAACATATGTTTATTAGATTCAATTAATTAATGAAACCTTAAAAAAGTGTGAAAGTGTGTTACAACACTTCACAACACCTTAACAAGGTACAATTTAAGTTCGCTAGTTCACTAGCTCCATTCATCCATTTTCATATTTCAGAAACTTTTTCTATTAATGTATGAATTTTGAAGTATAATCAATGGAGAAGATTGTTCATAATCGGTGATCTATTTCTAGTGTTCAACTATTGTGTTGATTTTAAATCTTAAATGTTGTTGTGTTGTCTCCAAAGTGGTTTTCCTCTATTATTCAAATTTATACAATTTCTCTGGACACATTTGTTGTTGTTGTGTGATTGTCTTGATTTGGTTATGGCTAGATTAAATTAAATTCCTTTCAAGTAATTCATTTTAATTGATTCCTGCTAGGGATTAAAATTCTTTTAAATAAACTATTCTAATTGGTTTCCCTCAAGTAAAGAATTAAAAATTCTTTCATAATATCATGTATTAATTTGGTAATTAACAATAGGATTCATAAAAAAGAGTACAATAACTAACAAGCCTACATGTTTGAATAAGGTGCAAACATCCAAAGTGCCCAACAAGTTAGAGTTAAGCTGAGAAATAGATCCACCTACCTTACATATCTCTCTCCATCATCATCACACAGATCTAATTCCATTCACCCAATAGGATTAGGCACTCATCATACTTAGAACATTTTATACAAACTTTACTCATACACTTGATTCTTGGAACATCTACTGTAGGAACTAGTCATTATCCTTGCATCTATTTCACACCCACATACCATCATGAGTAGATTGCCTAAATTAGAGACCATATTTAAACCTTCAAATTTTCCTTATCATTTAGGTACACTTGCCTAGTTCTAGCAAAGTCTAAAGAGTAGGGGGTTATCAATCATATTTGCCTCGTTCGTTAGCCAAAAATGTACTAAGAGACTGGCACCCTCTTAAGGTTCAAAACCTATGTTTTTGAGACCTAACATGTAGCTAATCTAATCTCATTAGGTTGAAAGCTAAAGTGGTGGCCTAATAGAGGAAAATGATGAAAAACCATAAGGGTACCAAAGGATGGAATTAGGATAAGGTCGTTCCCCATGAACTTGGACTTAGCCGAAGTTAGTATAGGATAAAGGAACAAAATACAATTGTATAATAGAAAAAGTAGGGTTTACCACCATGAATGAACAAGGTGATAAACCACTAAATCTTTTCCTATTAAAACATTCAATTATGAGAGCCAAAATATGCAAATAGCAATCAAAAACTAATCCTAACTATTATAGCAATCAAAAGGGGAGTTTTGAGAGCTAAAATGATGTTTACCTTATCAAAATATTATTATTTTTAGGCCACAAAGGATGCATTAACCTTTAGTGGTGAATGGGTCCATGTTAGGGTTCCAAAAAATGACTTTTGGGTTTTATTCCTCTCAGTCTACACTCCCAGATTCCAGATTTTTACTACTTCAAGCACTACAAAGGAGTCATTTTCCTTAACTTGCGAATGGGTCCTTTTAGCATTTTATAAACTGATTTCTAGGTCTCATACTTCAATTTTTGCACTCTCAATTCCTAGGATTTCATCTCTCGAAACTCTAGAATAAATTATGTAGCTTTGATTCTTTGTTCTTGCACTTTGAATGACAATATTTTAACTTGATAAATTTGACAATTTTTCTCCAAATCTTTCTCTTCACCCTACAACCTACAATCACACATTCAAGAGGAGAAAAATGTTGTTTGTTAGGGGATAGGGGTTTTCCTTGGTCCAACCCCTTTCAGATAATTAAACCAAATGATTAAATACTGAAATAAGGACATGAAACATGAAACTTGAAATGATGATACCTTGGAAGATGTCTTGGAATGTAAATCTACAAACTAACATGAAGTGGTCACAAAGAATGTAGATCTTGATCTCAAACTAGATGTAAACCAATGCTTACAAATGGATCTCCAATGCTACATCAACAACATTAGCTCCACAACATGCTTGATGCATTATGCCTTTCTCATGATGATATGATCTTGAATTGTTGCAATAAGTCTTCAATAGTCTACCCTTAAATGTCTTTAAAAATTCTCTTAAAGTGCTCTATATCTCTTGTAAAGTATTAGGATTCTCTCTCAAAGTTGCTAGGAGAAACTATGTGAATCAACCCCATATTTATACTAAATCTAGAAATTAACCCCGAAGTTAAAATAATTCAAGCCAACCTCAGACCTGGGTTTTAAAATCATAAGGATCTCGCCCCAATTAAATCCAAACATGGGTGTCCTACTCAAGGAGGGCCCATTTTCCACTAAAATAAAATGGGTCCTGGCACAATTTCTAGGACCAAGCTTTGAGGAGGTGAAATAACATCAAAAAACCACCTCAAATATGAAAAGAAAGGGTTGTCCTATGTGGAGAGGACACCTTCCACCAGTAAAGGTGAATGGGTCCTAACAACACTTTTCAGGACACCAAATTTTCCAAATTAAATATCATCCAATTTCATTATTGGGTGTCAGGATAGATCCTTGAAAAGAGGGCTTAAACTTGAATAAAAGGGGCTAATTAGCTTTAATTAACCACAATTAATTAAAAGGACCCTAGATAAGTGTGAAAGTGTGTTACAACACTTTAAAACACCTAAATAAGGTAAAAATTAAGTACATTTTATTAAAAAAGGGTCCCAAGATCAATGTGAATGTTTTACAACACATTACAACATTAGACCTAGGAAAAATTAGGTTAATTCAGTGACAATTATTCCTAAATCAAGTAAGGAAAAATGGATAATTTTTCCATTACTATATTTTTCCCCCACTTTAGTGAGAGGATGACCCCATGTCAAAGTCACACTAAAGTAGACATTTAAGACACTTAGTATGCAAAAATAACAAATATACATGATCATACCCTGTCAAAGGCCAAGGAAAAAAAAAGAAAAAAGGATCATTTACAACCATTCCAATGCGATGTGGAATGGGGTTGTTTGTTTTTAACATACATCGCTCACTCTGGGTTAGTTGAACCTCAGTCTATCCACTAGGTGAGTCATCCCAATGAAGTGGAAAATGAGAGAATCATATTAGCCTCTCATATCATACTAAAGTTATCCTCCTGACAACTTTGATAAGGCACCACAATGTAATGCTTTTGTAAATGCTTTTGAATGTCATGTATGTAAAATTTTGTTAAAGGGGGTTTTTCTTTGTTCATGTAAAGGTCTTCTTCTTAGGGAGAATCGTGCCTAATGTCTCCAAGAGAGGTCAAGTCAAGTGTTTCATATCATCACTCATAGGATGCCTCATTCACATCATTCCATGATGGTAGATTGTACACTCTTGGAGGACATCAAACCCAATGACACCACCAAGAAGAGGACATGTCACAAGAAAAAAGAAGAATCATGCCCATGAAATTTTTTTTGAAATATTTCATTGATTTATGCCCCCACTTTAAAGTGGTTGCTACATGATTACTATGAGGAATTTCTTTAAAGTAGCCAAATTTTTTGCCTAAGACATGAGAGCTTTCCTTAGAAAACCTTGCCATGAGTCATATTTTTCTGAAATAAGTTGCATCACAAATAAGGGGTTTCCCCCATAATTCTTGATATTAAAGATAAATCAGTACATAAAAGTGAGCCAACTTAAGGCATGCCAGTCACATCCCAAGCTTGCTCTTATATATACATGGAAGGCGGTCAACTAGCCAAAAGAGACAATGACAAGTGACATATGAGGACAAGACAATCTAACGTTTTTCCCCCACTTAGTGAAAGACAAGGGTGAGTTGGGGATGGATGATGGGAAACATGATAATCAGTATCAATTAGAGGAACTAGGTGCTTCAACACAAGGAAGAGCACCGCAATCCTTACGATGTTGAATTTTTTACCCAAATTCTTACATTCATTAGTAGAATGACCATGAATTGTATGATATGCACAAAATTAACTCTTGTAGTAAAATTTATTTTGTGTTTTTGGAGGGAAATATATCAAGTGATCTTGGAGGAGTCTCAACAATATAAAAAGTCTTGATCAATAGTAGAAGATGCCCCTTTATTTTGCAACAAAGATGTCTCTTTCTTAGTACAAGATGTCATACTTACACAAGACTCTTTAGATTGCAAGATTTTGTACTCTCCTTTACAAAAGGGTGTAAAATCTATCGAATTTGAATAATTAATGTTTTGTGTGACGACATTGATATTAAGCGAGGATTTCTATATTTCTTTCATTTCTTTCAAAGGATAATAATCAATATGACTTGTGTCTATGAGTTCAGGATGCACTAATATTAAATTTGTCTTAGAAGATTCTTTTGTAATAGTGTTGATATTAAGTGAAGGATTTTTAATTTCTATAAAAGGACAATAACCAAGACCATGAGTTGTTTCTTGCATGTTAGGCTCTATAGGGACATGGATACCTTGTTCTCTAGCACCACATCCTTTTTCACTATATCCAAGTTGTTTCATCAACTCATAACCTCTTCCATAAAGCTCTTGCATTTCCTTCAGATTTGGTGGTTGCTCATTATTAGGTTCATCAAAGTTTGTTGTGTAATTTGTTTCTTCTAAGGTGGTTGAGATAGATGATTTTGAATTTTATGTTGAATTGTGTCAACATTAATTATTTTTCTTTTCCATTTTCAGGCTCTTTATCTATGATGTTGTATTCACCCATGAATGTTGGTGTGAAATCTAAGGAACCCCAATCATCTTCTAATAACTTAGTGACTTCCTCATTTTGCTTCTCATTTTCTTCTTCCTTTGTGATTTTTTTTTCTTCTTAATGCAATAATTCCAAAGGATCTCGTCCTTGTTTCTCAGGAATCAAACAACTTTCAGGTGGGTATGTGCAGGATCATGATGGGCCAAAAAGTGGCAATGAGAAAAAATCACGTTTTGGATCGACTCAAAAAAGCAGAAATCCCAAGTTGACTTTTCTAGGTTCGGGTGTCAGTACATTTACCCGAACCAAAAACCAAACCTAGTTTCCACAAATCAGATATCCGATTTCTGGAAATAGTATATAAAAAAATAGTCGACTCGTTCAACTTCATTTCTCACAGTTTAACATGAGCGCTAAAGGAAAATCCCAAATCCGATATCCGCTTCGATCAGATATCCAATTTCGAAGGTATGTATTTGGTTTTTTCAATCTTGTAATCAATTTTTCAAATAGATTCTCTTAAGTTTAAGTAGGTTCTATTAATTTTTTTTCAAAAATAGGGTTTTCTATTGATTTTTAAAAAAAACTAGAGTTTACATTGATTTTTTATTAAAAATTAATGTTTTGAAATGGATCTTGATTAAAAATTAGTTTTGTTGATGTATTTTTATCAAAAATAAGAGTTTTTTATTGATTTTTGTGAAAAAGTATGGTTTTTTTGGATTTTTATTAAAAACTAGGGTTTTTTTACAATAATTTCATTTATATTGTGTAATTTCAATTAGTTTAATTAGTTTTTAACTTTAATCAGGTATTATGGCTGCAAATGAAAATCCACAAATGCCAAATGCTCCACCACCTCTACAGCCACCAATTGAAGACTTAATTGGTGAAAAATTGGGGCAATTGAGGGGCATTTGTGAAATTTATCAGACAATGCCTCGATTGAGAGATATGACAAACACATTGAAAGAAATAATTAAAAATATAGAAACCCTCTCCACCCAACATAATTCCTTTTATTCGTGGCAAAAAGACATGAGGGAATATTATCGATGTGGATTGTCTTACGATGATGTGAAAGATCTCCAAATAACCAAATCCCAAATAGCCTCTTTATTCATTTACCCCCGCACCGGTTTGCCAATGAATGTAAATAAAACAAAACTTTCCATAAAATGGTGCATGCATAGGGACACTTTAGCTAGCTTTTGGGATCGTTGGTGTATGGTTTTTGATAAACCACCGAACAATAATTCTGACATACCATTTTACTTTATTAAAAAATTATATGCTGAGTCTGTGTTGGGGCATCATGTCAGTTACTTTGACATTAAACCCTTCTAGGGCGTCGGTGGAGGTATTCCCCAAAATAGACCAGGGGCAGTTAGAGTAGTCCCATGCCCAAATGTTCCCCTTCCTCCGCCACCTCCAATATATCATCTAGAGATTATTCAAGATGCATCCACATAGACTATTCAGGCTATTCACTCTTTGAGTGGTCATTTGGTTCCGCATGCTTCTACAATAGCTCAGCCACATTTTGGTGATGTTGGCGAAGGCTCGAGTGTTGTTGCATCATCCTCCTTAGGTCCACATAGGTCCACATATTTTTGTGCCACATACTTTCACTATGTGCCGCTAGATATGCTTGGGTCTTCTTGTACAGCTCGCTGATCATCCCTTGGACACTTCTGATTATGACCTCCATGATGTGGACATTATAGATCAGTCGCAGGGGAGTGGAGCGCACCCTACAGAGTCCTCTCTTGCTAGAGAGGGAGATGCTAGAATAGTGAGACAGGTAAGATTTAAGTTGTAATTTCATAACTTGCATTTTTTTTTAAATGAATATTAATAAGAGATAGTATCAAGTACTAATAATTATTTCCATGTTCTATTTAACAGTTGATGTCTGAGGAGGAGCTCACACGGGTGACTGATAGCACCCTTAGGGCCATTTCATTTGGCTTGGACACACACGCAGTATATATTTTTGCACTCACTCATTTACATTTTATATTATATACTTGCTTGTCATTTGAATTGTCATTAGTGAAATTATATAATAACTTATATGTTTATCTTGTTTTCCTCTTGTAGGAAATACCTAGTGCGAGTGAGGTGCAACATCGTCCAGACTATGGAGGTGCAAATCTAGATAAGAGGAAGGTAGTTGAACTCAAATTGGATTGAATTAATATTTTTAAGATCTTATATTAATTATACATATGTTGACATAGATTGGTAGTTTCATATTTACTTGTCAATTTTATGTACAGGCAATTATGAGCTTTACAGATATGATGACAAGGGACACACTGCCTAAAGGAGTAGTTATTGGAACACATCAAAGAGTAGGTGTTGAAACACCTCAAGGAGGAGGTGTCGAAACACCTGAAGGAGATAAAGAAAAAGATCAACCTAAAGAGGTATTAGCTTATTTTATTTTGTGTTTGGTAAATAAGTTCCTATTACCAATAATCGTATGCTAACTTGGATCAATTTTATGTTTTTGTTCACATATATAGATTGGCATTTCAAAAGTTGATTTGGTATATTTTAAGAATCCTAGCCCTTTGAAGAGATGTATATTTCAGGTAATCAAGATTTCAATTTTAGAGTTCAATTAAAATTCAATGTATATTGATTTTGATGTTAATTATTCGATTTTAAATTATATAGTATAACTAATCTTAATTGTGGTTTGAATTTTTCTTGTGAAGCTACCTTTAGAGCCAACAAGTGCTTCAAAGAGGCTCCATTTTGATGATCCACCGGTAGTTTAGGATGAGATAGACATTTTGGCATGTAAATTTTGAATACATATTGAGATGACATATGCCACATTTTGTAAAACTTTGTTTGAGTTGGCGTCGATGCCATTTTTGTATATGGACATACACTTGATTATTGATAATTTGATATATAGAAGTTGACAATCAAAATTTAATTTGTTCCTCATGTGCATTATTACACTCTTTTAAAATTTTATCTTAAGCAATGGTTAAATATCAATGTACAATAGCTTAAAACTAAATGGTTATATTATGTAGTTTATATTTATATCGCTGATTACATTGCATTACACATCTTTCAAACTCAAATCATTAATTCACATTGCATAACTAACAACTAGATGTTCATAGATGAAAAATTTTCAATTACAATATAGTTCTTACAAAGTCAACCTAAGCAGTTATGCAATTACTTCACATTGCATAACTAAAAACTATGAGCAGTTGTCAATTGCATTTGTTTATCATTGAATTCTATGAGACCACATTTCTTTGAAGCTTTTTTTTCAAATAGTCCATTGCCTTGTCTATGCTACCACATTTTTCATACATGATAGCGATCACATTAAGTTGAAATAAATTAAATGATAGCCTATGGCTATTTAATTTATACTCATTTTATTTAAATGGATGAGGCCGACCTTCCTTGATATTATTTTGTAATTTATTATTTTCAAGAGAGGCTGACCTCCTTGAAGAGTCACCTTATTTTGTATAAATACGAGGTGATGTTTGTTCAATTCCTCAATCAAGTTCATTCAACATAATTTGCAATCCACAAAAAAAATTGCACTTGAGCAGCAATGCTTCATCTTGCAGTAGCAAGCCGATTTCAAGGAGAAGCATATTCGATTGTATCTTTGCGTCTACGAGAGGTGCTATTATTCATTGTATCAAATTCAGCCATGAGCTGGGCCTGAGTTGTAAGAAAATTTCTTGTTGTGTTTATTGTCTTATGTGTTTCATTTTTTGAGTGCTTTCAGTTGTATTATCTGATCTCTAAGTTGAATACAACGAGAGAAATGGTCATATTGTTGATGACAAATATTTGACCATGTTGGCTCTTAATGGTCTTCCTTCATCTTGGGAGTCTTACATTCAAGGAATCGGTGTGATATTGAAACTTCCCAAGTTTGATCGGTTGAGGGCTGACTGTATTCAAGAGGAGTCAAGGTTGGTTGTGAGAGGTATTGGACGAAGCCCTACAAATGAAGAAATTCATGTTCTTTCCACTCAATCCTCGAAGAAGGAAGGAAAAGGAGGAAAGAAAAGATGCTTCAAGAGGAATGGAGATAAAGGGTCAGATGGTGCTCCTACATTCAAGAAGAAGTGGGACCTCTATTGTGTTTACTAGGATATGATTTTCTCAAAGTCAGTCAACTTGGATTTAACATTGGTAGCTCTGCAAACCTATTCAAAATAGAGTGATCTGAAGAGGACATCCCTAAATCTCTACAGAGGTGTAAAGTTGCAAAGTGGTGCAAATTTCATTCTCAAACTCGTACGACCCAATGGACTGTTCCAAAATGTCTATATGGGTACATTTATTCTAGGTATGGTTCTCTTTTGCACCCAAATATGTTGAATCATTCTGAGCTCCATTGGAGCGACGTTTTCCCTTAAGAGTCCAAAGTGCTAAAGCGCAACAATCTTTGATGAACTATTTCTTGGAAACCGTGATGCTTAAAGACTCTTCATCTGAGGATATGGGATTGTGTTAAGACCATCTACAATAACCTCTCTCATTTTTTGCTATCTCAAAGGCGTTTTCCCATGGTGATGAGTTTTCAGTTGAGGGAAAAGTTGCCAGATGCAAGTAGTGTAAAGTTGCAAAGTGGTGTAACTTTCATTCTCAAACTCATACAACCCAACGGACTGTTCCAACATGTCTGGATGGGTACTTTTATGCTAGGTATGGTTCTCTCTTGCACCCAAATATGCCAAATCGCTCTGAGCTGCATTGGAGCGGCATTTTCCCTTAAGAGTCCAAAGTGCTAAAAGGCAGAAAACTTTGACGGACACTTTCTCAAAAGCCGTGATGCTTATAGACTCTTCATCTGAGGATATGAGATCGTGTTGAGACCATCTACAATAACCTCTCTTGGTTTTTTCTATCTCGAAGGCATTTTCCCGTGGTGATGAGTTTTTAGTTGAGGGAAAAGTTGCCAAATGCAAGCAGTCTAAAGTTGCAAAGTGGTGCAACTTTCATTCTTGAACTCGTACGACCCAACAGACTATTCCAACATGTCTGTACGGGTATTTTTATGCTAGGTATGGTTCTCTTTAGCACACAAATACACCGAATCGCTCTGAGCTGTATTAGAGAGGTGTTTTCCCTTAAGAGTCCAAACTACTAAAAGGCAACAAACTTTGACGGACTATTTCTTGGAAACCATGATTCTTACAGACTCTTCGTGTGAGGATATGGAATTTTGTTGAGACCATCCATAATAACCTCTCTCGGTTTTTTCTATCTCGAAGCTGTTTTCCCGTGGTGATGAGTTTTCAGTTGAGGGAAAAGTTGTCAAATGCAAGCAATGTAAAGTTGCAAAGTGGTGCAACTCTCATTCTAGAACTCGTACAACCCAATGGACTATTTCAACACATCTGGATGGGTAATTTTACACTAGGTATGGTT
Organism: Sequoiadendron giganteum; assembly: GCA_007115665.2. Lineage (NCBI taxonomy): Eukaryota > Viridiplantae > Streptophyta > Pinopsida > Cupressales > Cupressaceae > Sequoiadendron > Sequoiadendron giganteum. The sequence goes on from CM021109.1 coordinate 105,769,002, forward strand.
CTCTTTTGCACACAAATACGCTGAATCGTTCTGAGCTGCATTGAAGCGACGTTTTCCCTTAAGAGTCCAAAGTGCTAAAAGGCAGAAAAATTTGATGGACTATTTCTCAGAAACCGTGATGCTTACATACTCTTCATCTAAGGCTATGGGATTGTGTTGAGACCATCTACAATAACCTCTCTCATTTTTTTCTATCTTGAAGAAAATTTCTCGTGGTGATGAATTTTCAGTTGAGGGAAAAGTTGCCAAATGCAAGCAGTGTAAAGTTGCAAAGTGGTGCAACTTTCATTCTCGAACTCGTACGAACCAACGGACTATTCCAAGACATCTGGATGGGTACATTTACGCTATTTATAGTTCTCTTTTGTACACAAATATGCCGAATCACTCCAAGCTGCATTAGAGAGACATTTTCCCTTAAGAGTCCAAAGTGCTTAAAGGTAGCAAACTTTGACGGACTATTTCTCAAAAACCATGATTCTTATAGAATCTTCGTTTGAGGATATGGGATCATTTTGAGACCATCTACAATAACCTCTCTCGGTTTTTTCTATATCAAAGGCATTTTCCCGTGGTGATGAGTTTTTCAGTTGAGGGAAAAGTTGCTAGATGCAAGTAGTGTAAAGTTGCAAAGTGGTGCAACTTTCATTCTCAAACTCGTACGACCCAACAAACTATTCCAACACATCCAGATGGGTACTTTTACACTAGGTATGGTTCTCTTTTGCACCCAAATACGCCGAATCACTCTGAGTTGCATTGGAGTGGTATTTTCCCTTAAGAGTCCAAAGTGTTAATGTCAATGAAATGTGGGGACAAAAATATTTAAGGTTGGATCAAGATTCTGCAAGTCCTAGCTCTTGCATGAGAAAACTCTTACCCAATCAACTTGAATCAATTACATGGAAAATGAAATTCACAATGAACTTTTTACTTTTTTGTTTTTCAAAAAAGTGGCAAGCCACTGTAATTTGTTATATATAAATAGGAGATATTACAAAACCTGGTACAAACGAGCATACCGACAGGAAAGAACCAAGAAGAAAACCTCTGGTTGTAGCTCGATTAAGTACAAAAATATTTTTACATTTTAAACATACCCTTTATACAATGGCAGACATTTGAACCATATTTCAAAAAACATCACTGGCTACAGATTATGCCAATACACAGTTATGACCTTTTTACATTGTTTCACATTTCAAAATTCAATTTTTATAAAATTTTCCTATTTGAGGCATTCAGGGCATAGTCTTCCACAAGAGTAGTATGTTGGCGTTTTGGAGTGACAAGCACCTATACAAACCATCAAGGTAGCAGTTAAACTACATACAATAGAAAATATGCTTAGAATAACCAATTGATATTATTGTAATTTGTCACATACCTCTCTGAAAGGATCAGAGTTGCCTATTGTTGCAGCAGGTCCATGATCAATCGTGCCAAGAATATCGCAAAATTTTTCAAATGATAAATCTATATTGTAACAACAAAAAATATGCTTAGAATAACAAATCTATATTAATCTAAACAACCTGAATGATGATGAATTGGTAATGCAAACTATAAAAGATGCTTTGAATAACCAATCTATATTATTGTAATATGTCGCATACCTCTTTGAAAGGATCAGATTTGGATATTGTTGCAGCAGGTCCATGATCAATCGTGCCAAGAATATCACAAAATTTGTCAAATGATATATCTATATTGTCACAACAAAAAACAGGCTTAAGCATTGTACTTTCCATTCTTGAATATGCTATTCAAGTGTGCCTGAAGGGTCATCTCTTTTCTTAAGAGTATCCAATATTGCTTCATGATTAGCATTACTAAGTGTCCATAGTTGTTTTGTCTTTGGTTTGGCATGATGCTTCAACAACTTAACATTTGTTGCTATAACAAGGTGTGAATACATGAGAATGGTTTTGTGTTTCTCGTAGCCTTCAAATGCAGGTATGCCATTCTTTCTAATCATGTATGTTCGCAACCAAGTTCCTGCAACCACAACTGAACCTGTAGGATACACGAACCCATCATCATCTTCCATCGATTGCTTTAGCTTGTGCTTTACCTATACACATCGAGCCAGCCAATATTATGATCTCTCTTCATTCCCCTGCAGTGCAACAACTACAAAAAACATGTCCTAGATGTAGTAGATCTAAAAGCCGGTCGTAATCAAGTGAAATTTCCATTGTTTAATTTGTCATGGATATAGTTTGAGATAAAGGAGTTAGATACTATGGATCCTATGTATCCACCCACTCACTTGACTCACATTGATCCCACTTGCACTGAATACAACTCTGAAAAAAATAAGCCAACTGTCATGTCCAAATGGTCCATGTGCTTGCATCTGAGCTTCAAAACGAATGCATCTTTAAAGAATCTTTGATTGTATGAAAATCCAATCTGCCTCCCATTGTACCCTCCTCAATCAACCAAAATAATCTGTGCATTGTTGAATCAAGTGTCCCTCCCTATAACAATGTTGAACTACAACAATCAACAATAGAACGTGCATCACTGAATTTTGCTCCTGAAATCTTTAATTTATCCTTAACTAGAGCTCTCTTTACACATGCACCTACTCCATCATGCTCCCCTTTCCCATGCCCAACTTCAAAAAAAATCCAAATATTAGGTACACCCCTCTCTACATGCATTCTACTCAACCAATAAAACGTACGAGCATTCTTGAATTGACCTGTATAGTTATCTGACCAAATGAGATGTCGGCCCAGTGCTATATCATGCTCCTGCAAGAACTCAAAAAAATTATCGAAATAGTGTTGGACATACTCGAACGAGTGAGATCTATCATCACTCATATAAAAATGATACTCTCTGATTATATTTTGATCCTCCTCTATACTATAAAGTGCATGTCTAAATGTTATGTGGACAAATATAGCAATTTGAATGGAATTGTAATACTGAGATTGTACCTCATTTTGTGGTTGCAATGTGTATTTTTAATAAAAATCAACCACTAATATAATAGTGCCAATCGGAAAAGAGTCCTTACATATCCTGAATTGTTGATCCAACCACTGAGACCTATGACTATGCCTTGCATATTTGTAGAAAATATTGTCCTTAAAATCTGAAATAAAATCAGCAACACTGCATTCTTTTGTAACCAACTCGCATCTAGAACCTTCATCTCCACTCTGTAAAGTATATTTGACTATCTCATATCTCTTTTTCTCAACAAGATTCTTTCTAAATTCATGTTCAGAATCCTCATGAAAACATTGAACAAACTTTGACAAGCCACCACATTGTGAGCACTTCGCATTTAAACAATCATTTCTATAGAAAAAGGAACCATCATCCCTAGAACATAAAAATAGATCTAGCAAGTCCCTTTATGATTTCGGAAGATGCATTGCACCACACTCCTACAACATTTCATTAGTATGCAAATTAGAATGGATATAGCATAATAGTTCATGGTACATTGAAAACTCCACATGGTATTTGCAACAACAAGTATTACGAATCTTAAGAGGCACACAATAAAATGGATTAAAACCTTCAAAAGTTCTTTTTGAGATTTCCATATTTGGATGTGTTTGAATAAATTTGTTGAACAACATTGTTTGGCTTGATTCCAAGAAATGTTTAGGATGCGGTGTACGGTCTCAACTACCAATTCTTAACTTTAAAACATCCTTTGCATTGGGTGATACTCTAGAGTTATCATGCCAAAATTGTTGAATTGTCTGTTATACATTATCGGTTAGCTTCTTATCAACACATGTAAGCCTTCCGACAAAATCCCATGTATCATTTTGAAGAGGATCATCTATTCTTTCTCTTCTTGCAAGTGCTCTATCCAAATTTTTACGATTTAAGTCAAAATCAATACAATTTTGTGTCATAAAGCGAGCCTTTTTTAATTGATGGCTTACTAGGGCGGTGGTAATGACTCTCCGAGCAGCTCTCTTATCTTTTTCCTTGTTATTTTTTCCAATAGACTTGAGAGCATTAAAAATATTTTTGACAATAATAGAAATTGTTTTGGTCCTCTTGTTCAGACAAATCTTCAATTTGGCTAGCAAAGGTCTCATCTTTTGCATCTTTATCAATTGTACAAAATGTTGGCATTGCTCGGTCAATGTCTTATTGCTAAAATATTGGTTGAAAATTATTCTAGGCCACAACCAAATAGTTTGTGTTGACCTCTTCCCTTCAAATTTTTTTATAATGTTATCATCAATTTCAACTAACCATTTAGGGGTCCTTGAAGGTCTTGAATTTGGAATACGTCTTTCTTCCACACAAGGTTCTTTATTTCTCATGTAATCTAGTGAAACATAATTTACACTTGCTTCAATATTATGTTCAACATCTTGATTTCCAACATTTTCACTTTGAACATTTTCAATATCAATTTGAACAATTTCATTCCCAATTTCAATATCATGTTCAACAATTCCAACATTTTCACCTTGAAAATTTTCAATATCAATTTGAACATTTTCATTCCCAATTTCAATATCATGTTCTACATTTTCACCTTGAACATATTCAATTTCCTCTTCACTTGAAAGATCATAGGGCTCAGGTTCACCAATATTTAACATACCTTGTCTTTTCTTCCTATGACCTTCTCTATCTCTTTGTTTATATCCTTCAATTTGTTCTTTTGTCATCTTTCTCTTACGTTTTTGCTTTCGATGACTGCTGCTCTCCATTATACCAAATAAAAGATGCTAAAAAATCATTATGTATGAAAAATTTGAGTACAAGATGCTCCAAAAAGTTTATCTTTGTCTCTTCCTATTTGAAACCGCGCATTTGTCACTTGTAAAGTGCTGCAAATAGAATGCAGGGTCCATTGGAATGCACAAAAAATGGCCCACATGGGGTTTTTCTATGGCCCACAAATCCGATATCCGATTTAAAAAACATGTTCTGCAATGGTAAGATTTCACCTCTGCACAATGAAGTTTCACAAATTTGATATTCGATTCAAATCAGATATCCAATTTGTAAACACATATACCAAAGGGAGAGGGAGAGGGAGAGGGAGAGGGAGAGGGAGAGGGAGAGAGAGAGGGAGAGAGAGAGGAGGAGGAGAGGGAGAGAGAGGAGAAAAGGAGAGGGGAGAGAGGAGAGAGAGAGTGAGAGGAAGAGTGGGAGGAGAGGGAGAGGAGAGGGGAGAGAGAGGGAGAGAGGAGAGGGAGAGAGAGTGAGAGAGTGAGAGGGAGAGGCAGAAGGAGAGGAGAGGAGAGAGGAGGAGGAGGGAGAGAGGGAGAGTGGGAGAGGGAGAGTGGGAGAGGGAGAGTGGGAGGAGAGGAGAGAGGGGAGAGAGAGGGAGGAGGAGAGGGAGAGGGAGAGGATTACAACGGGAGGAGAGTGGGAGAGTGACAGAGTGAGAGAAGGAGAGTGGAGAGGGAGAGGAGAGAGAGAGAAGGAGAGGGAGACAAAGGAGAACGGGAAGGAGACAGGAGAGGGGAGAGGAGAGGAGGAGGGAGAGAGAGAGAGAGAGGAGAGAGAGAGAGAGAGAGACGAGAGGAGGACACGAGAGGAGATGAGAGAGAGAGAGAGACAAGAGGAGACAAAGGAGGGAGAGCAGAGACAGAGAGGAGGAGAAAGGAGAGAGAGAGGGAGACGGAGAGAGAGAGAGAGAGAGGAGAAGGAGAGGAGAGAGAGAGGAGAGAGGAGAGAGACAGAGAGAGAGGAGACAAACGGAGAGACCACAGGACCAAAGACGGAGACACAGAGACGGAGACGGAGACAAGGAGAACGTGAGAGACAGAGAGTGGAGGGAGAGTGGAGAGGAGAGAGTTGAGGAGAAAGGAGAGGGGAAAGAGGAGAGGAGAGGAAAGAGGAGGAGGGAGAGAGAGAGGAGAGGAGGGAGAAAGGGAGAGATAGGAAGGAGAGGACCGAGAAGGAGAGGGAGAGAGAAAGGAGAGGGAGAGTGGAGAGTGGAGATGGAGAGGGAGAAAGGGGTGAGAGTGAGAGAGTGAGAGTGGAGGGAGAGTGGGGAGTGGAGAGAGAGAGGGAGAGAGAGACAGAGGGAGAGACAAAGTGGGAGAGAGAGAGAGGGGGAGAGTCAGAGAGAGGAGAGAGGGAGAGACCTAAGAGGGAG
>CM021109.1:105775127-105925254 GCA_007115665.2 Sequoiadendron giganteum
GAGAGAGGGAGAAGAGGGAGAGAGGGAGAGATAGAAGGAGAGGGGAGAGTGAGAGAGAGAGAGGAGTGATTGAGTGAGATAATTGAGAGAGATAGAGGTGGAGAGAGCGAGAGGGAAAGAGATAATATTTAATTATTTTATAAATTGGATATATATATATATATATTTAAATATTTATGGATTAACTAAAATATTGAAATAATATTAAAATATTTATAGATTAACTAAAATATTTAAATATTATACATTTAATAATATATTATATATTAAATACATAATTCGGTAAGAGATTATCATAAATTGTATATTAAATATATTACATTATAAACTTTATTAGATATTATATATATTAAATTATAAACTTAATTGCATTTTTAAATCATATATTAAAGATTATATAAATTGTTTTAAAACTTATCTAAAAGATATCATATATCGAATTCAAATCCGATATCAGATTTGAATCGGATATCCGATTTGAATCCAATATCTGATATTCTAACACAAAATTTAATGCCTCGGTGTTAGGCTCAGTATTAGGCTCGGGATTTTGTTCAAACCTACCAATCCTAAAAAGTCAACACGTAAAACATGTTTAACAACTTACCTTGCTTTTCCAGACTTCGTCCATGTGGCTGACGACTTTTATTTTACCTAAAATTGATCAAATCAAAAGGGTTTGTAAAGGAGCTTCTCAACTTTCTACCAATATAAATTATATTTTACTTAGAATCTAATAAATAATTTTTATTTATTTTTTATTAGAATTACGACTAAAGTCTTGATTGATAGTTTGATAGAAAAACATCTATAGCTTTCAAACAATATCTTATTTTTTTAATCCAAAACATGCATCACATTCTATGCTTCGCATACTATAGGATTAAAAAAAGTAAAAATGAATTCCATTAAGTTTTGACCAAGTTAAGGTGGTCAGACATACGAGTTTTTATATTTTTTAAAAGTTGTAATAAAAAATTCATAATTAATTATTTATTTGAAAAAGAAATTACAAAAAAATATGCATCACATCCGGACATGAGTCCTCTACTTATATCTAAAATATTATGATTTTATTATGGTTAAGTTGGTCAAACAGACACCTACTTCTTATTTTTTCCCTGAAATTTTAGTACTACTGCATTGAAATTTCAAATTTTCACCAAATAGATTTTTTTTTTACAAAAATTAACCTAGTAGTTTAAAAACTACATTCAATTTTCCATAGATTCTATTCTTACATATTTTTGAAATAATATAGATAACTTATTCAAATTTTTATGTCAAGTTGCCCAACTCTAATTTTCTGAATTTTCATTGCCACTTAAGGACCTATTTTTTCCATGATGATCCTGCACATACCCTGGTTCAGGATAAGATTTTAGTGTGTATAATTTGTTCTTATAGAAATATTTCATAACATGATGCAGAGTGGAAAGCACACCATTCATTTCATGAATCTAAGGTCTCCCTAAAAGGAGATTGTAAGAAAGATCATTACGCATAATGTGGACCTGAGTTTGTAATGTTACTTCCCCAATGTTGATAGGTAATGTGATGACTTTGAGTGGTTGTTTTCCTATGTTGTCAAATCCACAAATAGATAAAGAATTGGGTTTAATATCTCTTTTTCTCATGTTGATATTTTCCAAAAGGTTCACACTACACACATTCAAGTTCGAACCATTATCAACAAGGGTTCGTTTTATCGCAGTTTCATCAATGTAGGCTATTATTTTGAAAGATTCATATCTCTTTGGATTTCTAAGTGAGGTAACTCTCATTGGTGGAAATTAATGTTTAAGTTGTTCAGAGTTATAGCTTTAATTTGGGCTACCACATCATTTGATTTCACATTAGGAATAGTAGAAACTTGTTATAAAGGACTTTGAAGCATGTTACAATAATGAGGGGAAACTTGAATGAGATCCCATAATGATATCTTGGCAGGATTATTCTTTAGTTGTTCAACAAGATCGTACTCCTTTCTGCTTTTTAAAGGCAAACAAGGAGGACCAAGTAAGATAGGGTTAGGAAATGGGAGGGATGTTGAATTGTATTGTCTTGGTTGTGAATTGTTCCTACTGTTATATGTATGAGCAATGGTATTATGTCTCAGTTGTTGTAAAACATTATCATTATCAAGTTTCCTTTTTGGTGGTTCTAAGATAAGCATGGGTTTGTTTTAAACATATGGTTTTTGTGAGGGTGGATAAATTATAAGTTTAGGCTAAGGAGAGTACTTCAAGGGATATCGAACGTGAATAACCTCAGAAGACTTATCCTTATTTTCATGATCTCTTAGTGAAAGGGAGTCTAATGTTACTTCATCATCTTCATCTAAGGAATTACTATTGTCAATGTTCTCATTTTATCCCACCATGATATCTTCCCTAGTATGAGAGTTTTTAGGAGAGCTACAAACTATATTTTTATGACATTCAATGTTTGGTTCTTCTAAAATAACTTTATCACAAGTAGGAGAGTCATCAATGATTGAATCATATTTCTTTTTAATGATGGTATTATCTTGTTCAATAGTGGTTTCCCTAGGAAAAGAGAGACAAATAGGACTCTCATAACTCTCAAATTGATTTGATATTCTATCACCAAAATAACTTTATTGCAAGTAGGGGAGTCATCAATGGTTGAATTGTCTTTCTTTTCAATGATGGTATTGTCTTGTTCAATCATTCTTTCCCTAGGGAAAGATAGACAAATAGGATTCTCATAACTCTCATTGATTTGATCTTTCATCACCAAAATATCTTTGTCACAAATAGAAGAGATATTAGGGGAAGACTGTATTTGATTGTCATGATTATCCACCATTGTATTCTCTTTCTTAGCATATTTAGAAAGGTGGGATACTAACATTGTTTGGCAAAAAATGTAAAGTAATTCTAGCCATCTTATGCAATGCTTCACAAATATAAACAATGTATATCCAAAGATGAAGAGTACTTCTATCCAATGTATGAAAGACTTCAAAAATGTAAACAAAGTGTATCCAAAAATGAAAAGAACTTTTATCAAACTCATGCAAAGCTTTATGAATGTAAAAAATGTGTATGCAAAAGTGAAAAGTAATTTTATCCATATTATGCAAAGTTCCAAAAATGTAAATATTTTCAGATTTTCACTTAAAACAAGGAAATTTTCTTATTACACTATGCAATAGACTAAAAATGAAACGTTGTAAATGTCATTTTGAATTTTGACAATGCATTGAATGAAGACAAATTAAGATAGATTTGCTAAATTTGATGAAACAAAAAATCAAAAAACTAAAACAAAAAAGTAATAGCAGCAAACAAAGGCTTAAAACTAAGATTTTAATGTCTTGAAAATGCAAATCAGTAGCTAACAAGGGCTCATTCACCAGTAAGGGTGAATGGCTCTTGGCTAGGTTTTTATAAGATGTTTCAGTGGATTTCAGAGTGGTTTTCAATTCCTTTTCAGATGCCAGAAGGTTTTGGTTTGACCTATTCAAGGACTCGTTCACCAGTAAAGGGGAATGGGTCCTAGTTAGGTATTTTTACACTATTTTTTAATGATTTTCAAGCTCTCAGTAATGTCTTTCAGTTCCAGTTCTGAGGTAGTGAGTTTCAGTTTTAGATTTTCCAAGAATGCAATGAGAAAATGCAATGAAAAGATGAATTCAAGACTTAGGTTGAAATGGAATTTTGTTTTGATTTTCAAATGCAATTGTATGAGATCTAAATGATATGAACAATGACTAATTGGCTTTTGTGTTTTTCAGATTTAGAGAGATGTAAAACAATGTAAATCGAAACCCTAAATGAGATGAAATTTTGAATGCAATGCAAGAAACCATAAGTGAGATCTTAATTCAATGAAAATGAGATGCAAATGAATGCAATATCTAACTTAGGATGCAATGAAAGACTAAAGTCAAAATTAGAAAATTGTAACATTCAATGAGTAGGGTTCACCAAAATGTTTAACAAAAAAAGTAGGGTCTACCACCATGAATGAACAAGGTGATAAACCACTAAATATTTTCCTATTAAAACATTCAATTATGAGGGCCAAAACATGCAAATAATAATAAAAAACTAATCCTAACTATTATAGCAATTGAAATGGGGAGTTTTGAGAGCTTAAAATGATGTGTACCTTGTCAAAAACTTGTTTTTAGGACACAAAGGACTCATCCACCTTTAGTGGTGAATGGGTCCCTATTAGGGTTCTAAAAAATGACTTTTGGGTTTTATTCCTTTCAGTATGCACTCCCAGATCCTAGATTTTTACTGCTTCAAGCCCTATTAAGGACTCATTCACCTTTAGTGGTGAATGGGTCCTTTTAGGGTTTTGGAAAACTAATTTTTGGGTCTTGTATTGCATCTTTTAAACTCTCAATTCCTAGGTTTTCAGCTCCCAAAAGTATAGAATAAATTATGTAGCTTCGATTCTTTGTTCTTTCACTTTGAATGAAAATCTTGCACCTTGACAACTTTGACATTTTTTCTCCAAATCTTTCTCTTTAACCTACAATCACACATTCAAGAGGAGAAAAATGTTGTTTGTTAGGGGATAGGGGTTTTCCTTGGTCAAACCCCTTTTAGGTAACTAAACCAAATGATGAAATAATAAAGTAAGGACATGAAACATGAAAATTGAAATGATGATACCTTGGAAGATGTCTTGGAATGTAAATCTGCAAACTAATATGAAGTGGCCATGAAGAATGTAGATCTTGATCTCAAATTATATGTAAAACAATGCTTGCAAATGGATCTTCAATGCTACATCAACAACATTAGCTCCAAAACATGCTTGATGCACTATGCCTTTGTCATGATGATATGATCTTGAATTGCTGCAGTAAGTCTTCAATAATCTTCCCTTGAATGTCTTTAAAAATTCTCTTGAAGTGCTCTATAATGCTCTCGTAAAGTATTAGGATGCTCTCTCAAATTTGCTAGGAGAAACTATGTGAATTAACTTCATATTTATACTAAATCTAGAGATTAACCTCAAAATTCAAATTATTCAAGCCGACCTCAGATCTGAGTATTGAAATCATAAGGATCCTACCACAATCAAATCCAAAAATGGGCGTCCTACTCAAGGAGGACCCATTCGCCACTAAATGTGAATGGGTCCCGACACAATTTCCAGGACCAAGCTTCGAGGAGGTGAAATAACATCAAAAACCGACCTTAAATATGCAAATAAATGGGTGTCCTATGTGGAGAGGACGCCTTGCGCCAATAAAGGTGAATGGGTCCTAACAACACTTTTTAGGATACCAAATTTTCCAAATTAAATGTCATCCAATATCTTTATTGGGTTTCGGGATAGGTCCTTGAAAAGAGGGTTTGAACTTGAATTAAAGGGGCTAATTAACTCGAATTAACCACAATTAATTAAAAGGACTCTTGATAAGTGTGAAAGTGTGTTACAAAAATTTACAACACCTAAATAAGATACAAATTAAGTAAATTTTATTAAAAAAAGGGCCCAAGATCAATGTGAATGTGTTACAACACATTACAACATTAGACCTAGGAAAAATTAGGTTAATTCAATGATAATTATTCCCAAATCAAGTAAGGAAAAATGGATACTTTTCCGTTACTATAGAAATATACTTAGATAGTTTCCAATAACTCTAGATGGGAGAAACTACACAGGGATGTATGAATCTACATATACATTCATACATAGTCAAAATAAAACATTATGTTTGAAAAGTTCCAACCATAGTCCAAATTAAAATGGAATTATGAGACTTTTAGAATTTGATTTTATGAGGGCATCCATTCTGTGATAGTTGTAGTTTTAAGGTTTTTGAGTTTTTGTAAGGTTCCACATTAGATGGTATTGAAGAAAAATAATATTAAGATATAGAAATGAGACTTAATAATGAGTATTCATTATTCTTCAATTGGTGACTTGGTACTTGCAAGATATTTTGATTCAAATTTCGTATGTTATGTAAAAATAAAAAATCTACCACATCACATGCTTTCTTTATTGCTTTTACACTAGTTTCATGGCATAGTAAGAAGAAGTCTACTATTACCTCACACACACTAATTATGCAACAACAAATGAGACAGCTAAAGAAATCACTTGGATATGGTTAATTCTTGAAGTACTCTACCAACATCAAACAAGGTATTCTTTACTCTATTGTGAGAATCAAAGTGCCATTTAGCTTTCCAAGAATCTAGTGTTCCATGTGCCAAAACAAAGCATATTGAGGTCTATCACTATTACATCAAAAACCTCATCCAACAACATGTGATCCATTTGTAAATTGAAAGATAGAGTATCATATAGTTGATATTTTCATCAAGGCCTTATGTGAGGCCAAGTTTGTATGTCCTAGAAGCCTTTTTAGTTTGAGAAAGGTTGCATTAGTATTGGGTGTTGACATTTATATGAGTTATTGTGAATATCAAACCACATTATTTTTTATGTATTTTATTGAGTATTGTAATCCCTAACATTAAGGATGTTACTAAACATAATATTGGATGTTGATAGGCATAATATTAGGAGCCTTGATTAATTAATCATGATTGATTGTGATGTTCTAATTTACTATTATTTAAATTAATGATGCGTCATTTTTATAATATCTATATTCTCTTTATATACAAAATAAGAAACCAAACATTCGATCACAAGCCCTTTGAATATTATATTTATTTTATTCATCTTCCAAAATTTATTTTCGTCCTTTTATTATTTATTTTTCACTAATCATATTCAACCTATTGCCTTGTATCCTATCTATAAGAATGGTGCAACAAAAATGGCGGACTAATATATACAATTTACAACACTATCAAAATGCATTGCAAATAAGAGAGAAGAATAATGACCTTATCTACTATTTTACCTTGTTTATTCTTTCTAAATTACCATAAACTTCTTATGACATTACTATCAAGATAAATACGAATAAGATACAAATTCAACCCCGAGAGCTTGGAGCATGTTTCATAGAACTTCGAGTGGATGTTCACCATCTTCTACAGTATTTTTGACAAAAAAATCTCTACAACTTAAACAATTATGATTTAAATTATTTAAAGAACATTATATATATACATTCTTATCTATATATAATAGATATATAAATATACATACATTCCTATCTTTATATAATAGATATATATATACATATACATGTATATATTCAAAATGTGGAAATCGTCATTGCAAGGAGTCACGGACTGTTTCTTCAACCTTCCCCTGGTATACACTGTGAAAGCATTTTATATTTCCGTGGGTGTTATCGTTGAAAAGGAATATCACCAAAAAAATTTAGGATGGTGAATATCTTATAGTTCGTAGACAAACTCAATCTCATTTTTTAATGATATTCAGTTTTTGAATTCAACAAAATTTGATTCTAATTTAAGTTCTTCAAGAGCATTCTCGCCAGACTAACAACTACTTTGTCATTACTCCAATAAAAATATGTAAACTAGCCATTCAATGTGGAGGTTGAGACTGTAGTAGATGCAGGTTCCATCAGTATTCAACTTCAATGTCACAGTCTCTGGCACTAAACTGACATCAGCCCCGTTAATTATAATCATCACTGATAAGTGCATAAGCAGGTTATATGACTATAAGAACAACGCTGCTGCCTCTGAGTCTCCTCAATTCTACCCATCTATTTTCTTGACTGGAAGAACATGGAGATGGGGAAGATGATCTCTGTATTGAGGATTTTGGCCTTTCTAGCCCTGGTTATGGGCTTCAAAGCAGCAGGTAATGATAATCTCTTGTTATTTTTTCAGAGTTCTTGATTGAAAAGAATGAATGGATATGTTTTGTGTATATTGGAACAGAGGAGTTTGATTATAATGGTTCAAGGGGACCTTCTCACTGGGGGGATCTCAAGGAAGAGTGGAAGACCTGTGGCCATGGTAAACAACAATCTCCGATTGATGTGTTGAAGAGGAATACAAAGATATATCCCAACCTAGGAGAGTTACATACCAGCTATAAAGCAGCAAATGCATCTCTCGAGAATAAAGGCCATTACATTATGGTAAATAGATGTAGATTATTTTCTTTCAGTTTGAAAACATTAATACTAGTCACAATATGGAAATAGAGCTTTTCATAGTTGTGGTGCAGGTGAGATGGGCAAAAGGAGCAGGCACTATTCACGTCGATGGAGTTAACTTTACTCTCAAACAATGCCATTGGCATTCTCCTGCCGAGCACCATATCGGTGGCAGAAGGTAAATCTATTTTCCTTGGCCAAAGTGGTTTCCAACACCTTTTAAAGTAGATTACTATCTTCGGTAAGAACTATCAAAATATGTTTATTTTCTTGGAATTTTTTGTATAAAGGCCTTTTTGGGAATTTTTTGATAAAGCCTACAATAGCAATTTATAATGATCCATTTAGACCACAAAGTACATGTTTCTTTAGTCATGGAGTTCACCATCTCCTCCTCCTTGCCTAGGCTCAATACACACTCACAAACATGGATGATGTATTAGAGTTTACCTTATATTTTTGGTCTATGATCAAGAATTCCTCTCCTAAAAGCCATTGAATGGTATATAATAGAAGGTCCAAATGCTATTTGAACACTTATTTCAGTCACAATGTTAGAAATTGTTCCTAAAAAATCTATCTAATATGTATCTTGTTATTGCATCTATGGTGAGTGGTTATGTATTTTATAAACAAATATTTAGATTGTTCCTCACTCTCCATACCATCTCATAATGGAAAGAGCAAATATTCGTTATAGCATTTATCCTTTCTTTCATATGGGAGATCTCTCTTCGTGAATGTCATAGCTAGATTTAGCTATATATCATTATATTGTACTCCTTATACATGTGTGATCTTTCTTAAGAGATGGATTTGATGCTATACTTTGACATTAATGTGGGATTATAATTCTCCCCAATCATTAACAATATAAGAAGATGGGTTTAAAGTTTATTTTCTTATATTAGATATAAGTAGATAGTTGAATTGCCTCTTTTAGGGAATTAAATTCATAAGTATAGGTTTTTTTTTGTTTAGATAAATTATGTCATGGAGACTCTACCTATTTCTACTAAAATATTTTTTGATTTTTTAATTTTTTGGATTAAAACATAATTATAGAACTTCAATCATTACAAGGATTATAAATAAAATATCTCAAATTTATATAATTTTACACATAATAGCTTGTCTATAAATCGTAATATCTATATAGTTTAATACCAATGTATTTAATTATCACCATCTTCAAAGCTATTAGTGTATATAGAGAGAGATCATCCACTCTATTCTAATCTTACTGCTTAATCTCATGGTTGAATTGAGGAATTCCACTACTTTTATAGCTAATTTGTGCCTCCTCCTTGCTTACATCTATTGATTTTGGAAGTGATGAATGGTTTCCACTACATGGTTGTAAAAGTCATTGATCAATGGTGCACCATTTTTAATTGTTAGGCATAAGCATGCAATAGAAATATATAGTGTTATATTTTGACTACCAAGCACATAGTTAGCTTACCATCTCCTAGGCGAGGGTTCAATAGCACACCTACAAACATAGAAAATATATTAGAGTTTACTCTATACTTGTGTCTATGACAAATAATTCATCTACTAGCACCCATTGAATGATATATGGAAGAAAATCCAAATGATTTTTGAATACTTATTTTAGCCACAATTTTATGATTATTTATATAAAATCTAGTTAGCATGTATCACTGGTTAAATAGATAAATGTATCCATCATGTTATTGTATCTATGGTGGGTGGTTATATGTTTTATAATCAAATAGTTTTGAGATTGTTCCGCACTCACCATCCCATCTTAGAATGGAAAGAGTAAATATTTATTATAGCATCTATCATTTACTTCCTTCTTGTGCATGCTAGATGTCTCTTCATCTTAGTTGTAACTAAATATAGCAAGATATAATTCTACTATACTTCTTATACATGTGCACTTTCTCCTCATGCAAGATGGATTTGAGACTATATTTTGATATTAATGTGAGATTACAATTCTTCCCAATCATTAAAAATTCTCTTTTCTATCCTTGATCATGTCTAAAGCATAATTTACTAATTAATATATTACTATATTGTTTTCTTTGTAACTATGTTGAATAGTGAAGGATTTGAAAGAATTAATATATAAGGGTATGTGCAAGATCATGATGGGCCAAAAAGTGGCAATATGTAAGTGATGTGATGGCCCATGTGGTTGAGGACTTTTTTTTACCCAAAATTGATGAAACGAAAAGGGTTTTTAAAGGAGATTCTCAGCTTTCCACTAATATAAATTATTCTTTACTTTGAATTTAATAAATTATTGTTATTCATTTTCTATTTGAATTACGACTAAAGTCTTGATTGATAGGTTGATTGAAAAAAAATTATAGCTTTCAAACGGTATCACATTTTTTAAATCTGAAACACACGTCACATTCTATGCTTCACATACTATAGGATTTTAAAAAAAAATGAATTTCGTGAAGTTTTGACCAAGTTAAGGTGGTCAGATATACGAATTTTTATATTTTTTAAAATTTGTAATAAAAAATTCATAACTAATTATTTACTTGGAAAAAAATTACAAAAAAATATGCATCACATCGAGACATGAGTCCTCTACTTATATCTAAAATCTTCTAAAAATTATTATCATTTTATTGTGGTTAGGGTGGTTAGACAAACACCTACTTCTTATTTTTTTCCTAAAATTTAAGTACTATTGCATTGAAATTTTAAATTTTCACCAAATATATATATATATATATATATATATATTTTAAAATAAACCTAGTAGTTTAGAAACTATATTCAATTTTCTACAGATTCTATTCTTACATATTTTTTAAATAATATAGATAACTTATTCAAATTTTTATGTCAAATTGCCTACTTTGATTTTCTGAATTTTCATCGCCACTTAAGGGCCTGTTTTTTCCATGATGATCCTGCACATACCCACAACTAGGTGTGTAATAATATATTAGTGATTTTCTAATGTTAAGATTTCATTTATGAATTGAATTGATGATCATCATCAAATCATCTTCAATTTTGATTATTTTTTAATTCAAATTGGTGGCATGTTTGAAGAGCCAACAATAATGCATGTGTCTCAGCCTCATTGCCATTCCTTCTTTATTTTTCTTTGATACAATAGTGACTAGATCCCCTTCTAATTCTCTGATGATATGTCCATCCCTAAAGAGACCCAAATTTCCCTTTAGATTTTATGTTGAAGTTTATTTTGATCTAACCACTTGAAAGTGATTGCCATTTTATTTATTTCTTATCAAGTTTGTTGATTTCGCATTTTCAACCCCATAAATGAGAAAACTCATTGATATAATTATAATTTAAGTTGTAACAAAAAAAAATTATAGCACTCCTTTTTCTTTATGCAATATAAATTTATTGATATTAGAACTAAAAACCCCCTACAATAACAATTTGTGTGTCTTACCTATTATTATGGACTTTGTGGCCTTTTAGGTACCTATTCATATAGTTTATTTGACTCATAATTTATTTCTAGATATTATAGAAACGAATTATTAACAACTCAAGAGTAATTATTAGGCATCTATTTATATATGATGTTTTAACCTTAATTTGTGTTTAACTATTACAAAATCTTGTAACTTTTTTTTTCCGTGAAAATATATTCAAAAATATATATTTTGGATTAGTACTATTTGATGTAACGGTAATATGTATCTATTTTTTCCATACATGATAGATAAAATTACTTACCAGTCAAAATATATATATTTTTTATCATGATATAATGTTAAAGATTCATTTTGTGGAAAATACAAATTACCAAGTTTCTTTCTCAACCACATTACTTGACATGTTATACATGCTATTATATATTCTAACTATATTGATTATATTACACTTGTAGCTTGTTTTTTTCTTCATAATGCAATAAAATGTAATCCTATATTGGACAAATACATTGTAGTAGACTTTTGATCATTAACACAACCAACCAAGTTAGAATTTGTAAACTCTATTAAGTTTCTATCACCACATGCCAAATATTCTACCCTTAAGATTATTTTACTTCCATTCCAATCAAGAGCTTTGAGATGAGATAAAACTTAAAACATTTGACTATAAATTAGACTAGACTCCCCACTAAAAAAATGATGTCATTTATTTATTGTTTAATTGTTAGACGTAGATAATTTTCTTCCACTTAAATTTGTGTAGTAGCACTTTGATAGGAAAATAATATCTTTTTATATTTTTCTAGAAGATTGTATGCAAACACAATAATAAAGTAATGCTAGATCTATTTTCTCAAACACTTTGCTTAGTTTTATCTTTGTTTCATTAATTGTGATTGTTATGTTATCTTTCAATTTTTTTAATCCATTCATCTGATTTAATATGTCTTATAGAACTATTTGCTAACAATATTTTTCTTCCTTCTATGAGTTTTCCTAATTAATCATATGATATGTTATTAATAAGTTATACTCTTCTTACATTGTATCTTCTCGTTTTATGTTACCTTTAGTTTCTTCAAAGAATTGAGGATCACATACATTCATTGGTCTTGTCATTAAGGCATAATTAACATGATGATCATTATCTCCAATTTTCTTCTTTAGATAAACTTTTGTATGGGTTTTTAATTTTCATTGAGGGGCTTTCTTCATTGTTTCAAATTTATTCATTTTCACATCTTCAACTTGTGTATAACAATATTAAAAATATACATTGTATATATTACTAATAAGGACATTTATCAAATAAACATCCCTATTAATATTGAACTTAATTTGTAGATCACATAACTCACGGTCTTTAGAAAATTCATTATAAACAATGAAGATGGATTTTTTTCTTTTTCCTCAAATACATGAACATAATCATTACAATCCAACACAAATATTTGACAAATTATGGCTTACTACTAGACCATGCTTTACGAGGTGTAATAATTCTTACAATTTTCATGAGGGGCCTATTTAGTACATAGGCTACTCTAAAATGAGTTAGAGAAATATTTAGTGTTAAGATTTTATTTTATTTTCCTAATATTCTATTTTTCTTTCTATAACCCATTTTCTTAAAGTGTTTATTTGATAATTGCTTGTTTTGTAATATCTTCTTTGTCATAAAGATTTTGAAATTACTATGTGACATATTTTATTATTGATTCCAAGAATTTTGATCTTTCTCCCACTCTTATTTTCAATTAAAACATTAACTATCATACAATTTTTAAGCACTTTATTTTTCTATTTAATAAAACAAAATTTTAATCATAAAATTCTCAATTATAAAAATTAATACATCTCATATTTGCATAATTTGTATTTCTACGTTATGAAAGTTATATCTAAATTACTAGATCTCTATATTTTCCATATAACTAGGCTTTACATAAATTTATATGTGATTCTAAAAAGTCCATAAAACATATTTAATTTGATCTTTACAAATAGATTATAATAATATTGCATAAACCCTAAATACAGTTCAACTGTATTATCATTAGTTGCAACATGAGATTGTTTACATGTACCTCTTGCATCAAATTTGTATATAACTCCTAAGGCACCTAATTCCATTGCTCTCTTTCTATTAGTTTGACTAATTGAGAGAAAAATATTCTTACACAGATAAACATATTTCACATTATTTCACCATTTTCATGTTATTAGCTACATCACCATGTCCTTCCACAATATAAATAAAATCATCACCAAACGATATCATTTCATTTTTACATTCATCACATGCTTTAAAGAACTGAAAATTTCTCTTATGATTCAAATATTGACTTACTCCTAAATCCATATACCAAACATCATTTAATATGCTTCGCCTAAATAAAGATAACATGAAGATATTACTTTCATTTGTCTATTATTATCATATTTTTTGTTTGCTTAAATAATACAATATCCTCACAGCTTTTGTACACTCGTTCACAAATTTCTAATCACCAAATCTACTTCAACTTGCAAGTCTCTGCTTAAGAATCGTCCACAATCACAGATATTGAATTGATCTAAACTTAACTACACCTTTGCGGTGATTTATGATCTGTGTGGTGGCCAGTGGTGGACTGTGATGGTGGGTATGGTCTGTGTGGTCTTTACTGCTATAGCAGCAGGCAAATTTATATTTTGGTTTATTTCTAACACCTTATATATGGGTAAATGTGACCAATTTTGATGAGTTTTATAAATATACATGTTTAGACTTGTATAAGATCTGGCTGTAATTAAAGCTCTATGTATTGCAGATATCCTTTGGAAATACATATGGTGCATCAAACAGAAGATAACAGAACAGTGGTTATTGGAATTTTGTACAAGTATGGAAAACATGATTCATTCCTTGCAGAGGTACTTCCATTCACTTGCTCTCTGTTTACCTTTTTCTAAAGATTAGAGAGGATATAGATATATTATCTTTTAATATAAACCCATTTGTTATTGTGTACAGTTGACGAATCAAATAATAACTCTCAGTCATAACACAGAACCAGAAGCAGAAGAGACCTTGGGAATCATAGATCCCACACATATAAAGTTTGGGAGTAGGAAATACTATCGATACAGTGGCTCTCTCACAACTCCTCCATGCACAGAAGGAGTCACCTGGATCATTGTACATAAGGTAAGTTTTAAGAGTTAGTAATTGATATGAAGTAGTAAATGTCTGGTTGGCTAGTTATGAGCTAACAAAGTTGAAGTTACTGCAGGTGAGAAGTGTGTCGAGAGATCAAGTGAGAAATTTAATAGTAGCAGTGCATGATGTACGTCATGTTGCCCTCTTTCCTTTGTCTCGACTATTGCTTACCAAGTAAAGATAGTTTCTAATAATTAGAGAAAATATATATATAAAGTTGTACTGTTTTTTTAATTTAATGATGATAAGGTAGTGGTGATTTCACAGGGTTTTGGAAAGAATGCACGACCGATTCAATCTGACAATGGACGACTTATAGAACTGTATATACCCCCGCATGGAACCTCGAAACACATTTGAGCTCACAAATCAATTACAGTGGCAACTAGTGGGGACTTACGTTCTTTTGGGTCTCTTACTCTAAATAAAGTTTGTCTCATTTGAAAATAAGATGGAGAAGAGTATATTCATTTCTGGCTTCTCTTAAGAACAAAAAAAGGTTTGATGGAGAATTTTTTTTTTTTTTCCATTTTAAAATAATATGGTTATCTATTTTTTGGTAATTGTTTTATATAATATAATGTTAAAAAATATGGAAAGAAGATTATGTGATATCATGATCTATATGTTTTTAATGTTTTTATCTCTTTTTATTGTCACATAATTTTTATTAAATTAGATATCCGTTTAAAAATATTTAATTATCTAAAGCATGCAATTAGACTAGGAAAATTAGTTTTTTATAGCGTCGTAACATTGTATAAAGTTGTTACTCATGTATAAAAATAAATATATGATTATTGCATCATTGTTTTGTATAATATAAAAAAAAAAAAAATTGGAAGGAAGATTATGTGATATCATGATGATATATACTTTTAATATTTTTTGATCTCGTCTTATTATCACATAAATTTAATTAAAAATAGATATCTATTTAAAAATATTTTAATATACAAAGCATGCAATTAGGCCTAGAAAATTGGTTTGTATAAAGGCACAACTTTGTGTTAAGTCACAAATTTGGAGGAAGGTGCTTAGATTTTTAATGGAATATATAATACTAGATGTGAGATTCACCAAAGTCTATGGGTACCACTTCGTTTTACTCAACCACTTCAGATATAAGGTTAGGGTTTCTTTCCCCTACTACTTGTTGTGTTCCTTGAACAATAGTATTGAGGAGTTTAGAAAAAATCTTGATAAGAACTGGGTCCTGCATGTTGGCCTTATTTGGCTCATTAATGAGCACTTCAAAAATATGTTGGTTGATTCTAACCCTATTTCGGCCTTGGCATCAAAGGGTTATGAAACTGAGTCTAGCTCGCCTGAGGATATTAAGGGTTTGGACCCAGATTGGGTTTATGAGGTTACTCCCCCTCCTAGAAAAAAATGGAAGAATGTCCCTTCTACTAAGCCCTCAAATAAAAATTTTGGTCCTCAGATAACTCCTCTTGAAGCATTTGTGGCGAAGGACAAGATGAGGGATGAGCCCCCTGTGGAAAAATTGGCAGCCTACTTCGAGGACTCTTTGGATGAAGACAATTTTGAACCTTCTGGAAAGGAGTTTTCTTCTGCCTCTTTTCACCCCATTGATAGAGAAAAAAGGCCTAGTTCTCCCATGGACCTGAATCTTGATGACCCAGTTTTTAAACTGGAAAGGGATTTTCATAGTGATATCCTTACTCTAGCCAAAAAGGGAGCAGTTGGCAATTTTAAAATTCTGAAATGGAATTTTCATGAGATTAAGGATCCCAATCTTAAAAATAGAGCTATTAAAAGTAAAATAGAAACCCTGGAAGCTAAAGTGGTTGAACAAAATTCAGCTGAGGCCTTATTGACTATGGATGAGAAGATGATTATGGCTTATTACCTCTAGAAAGAGGTTGACTTCACTAAAAATCTAAAGAAGGATGGCGAGAACCTAGAAAAAGAGATTGAAAAGATCAAGGAAACCTTGAAAGCAACTATTGAACATAACCACAGAATCGTTAAAAACAACTCCACTATCTTAAGAGCTTTGGTTGAAAAAATGGATAACACTCAGCAGGGTCTTCTGATTGTGGATCTAGATGCTGAGAAGAATAGAAACAAGGCGGAGGACTTGGGCCCTTCAAAGAGAACCAAAGCCAACATTAAGAAAAAGATTGGATGTGATGCCTCTAGAGACCCAGGACCTAAAGACGGTGGCTCAGGATTTGGACAACCTAGAAGTAGATGTGGTTGAGACTTTAAAGTCTCTGGGTTAGGTTTGGCTATGTTTTTTGTTGTCCTTTTGTTTGGTTTTTACTGGTGGTTGTTGTTTTGTCCTGCTGGTGTGCAGCCGTACTATTCATGGTTTCTCTAATGTTCTATCTTTTTATGGTCTGTAAACTTTGTGGTTTTGGGTCCCTATAAAACTCATTTTTTCCTCAATCAAAAACTTTATGTTAAGTCATAGAATTGCATAAAGTTTTGATTATATTGGAAAAACAAATTTTGAAGGGACCTGAAACCCTTTACAACATAAGGTACAAAATTTTACTCAAGGTAACTACGAAAAACACCAGCAATAGCCCGAAACCCAAAACATCAATAGGAACAAAAAATTTCTCAAAAGATAAAACAATAAACTATTAGCAGCTTCCAACATCAACAAAATAGCAAAACAACAGGAAATAAACTATGACCCAGCAGTAGAAAAACACTCAAAAAATAGACAAATAGGACACTAGTTCATACAGCTTAAGGTATTGGCCACCTCAAGCCCCGGTTCCTATGCATTTCAATCATGTCCAAAAACTCTTTTTTCTCAGCATCAAAGGACCTCTTCCAAAGAATCTACACTATTCTTCACTGAGATGTGGTAAGCATGGAGAAGTTTCCTTATACCCGCATTAGTATCCAATATTTTGGTTTCTAAACTATCCAAGTGCTCCTTACATAGGGATTTGAAATCATTGTATGAACCCTCAAGGTCCACAATTCTATCAATCAGAATATCTTGAGTCGAGCCTTTCAAAATATTCTTCAAATTCTCCTTCAAACCCCTTATTTTGATGTTTACTTTATTAAACTCTTGGAGAGTCTATTTTGCTAATTTCAAAGCACCAGTGGCCCCTGCCCTCACCATGTCAAGAAGCTCAAACATAGAGGTGGATTCATCATTGAGATAGAAGTTCTTAGAAAGGGGATCAATCTTTAGAGGCTCTGACTTTGCATGCTTCTGCTCAACATCCTCCTCCTCTCGAACCTTGTTCTCGCCTTTTAGATCCACATTGGGAGAGTTATGAACTCGAGAATCATTGATATCCACTACCTTCTCTTCCAAATCCTTCACCTTACAGAGCACCATGGAATACTTAACCAAATATTTTAAGGCCTAGTTCTTCAAATCGGCTATGAGTTTAGAAACCCTTCTCAGCTTATCCTTAGCCTCCTTTGTCATCACATTCTCCTATAGCCCCTCCTCTTTATCACTAGCCTCAATTTCACCCTAGCTGATGTCCAAAGCTTTGGTTTTGGATGTGGAGTCTCTAGAGCCCACCTTTGTATCCCCACCATTAAATTGGGAGTCCACCTCATTTAGAATAAGGCATTTAGTTGTTCATTTACTCTTAAGGTTACCCTTCTTCCTATTTTTCAAGGAGGTAGCCATAGGGGATGGAGTCCCAACCTCATCTTCTTCATTCCACTCCTCATCCTCAGCAATGCTAGTATTCAAGTTAGAAGAACCAAAAGCCTCACTCAAAATTTTCTCTTTACCCTCAATTGTAGAGGCAAGGATAAGGGATTTAACATGCTCCATAATTAACAAAATAAGACCCTCATGGAGGACCAGAAGCCTCCTATTTTTTAAGTGAGCATATACAAAGACCTCCATGGAAGAAAACAAAAAAAATGGAAAGAAAATAAACAATCCATGTCGAAAATGGTTTAAAAGAGTAAAATGATGGCCAAAGATTATAGTGAACCTATCTTCCAAAGTCACGTACTACATTATCACCTCCACAATATTCACCCAAACTTTCTTGAGAGACTTTCGATCATAGCCCCAACTTTTCATTTTGATGAGTTTTTTCCTTTTGTCATCCTTGAAGAATTGATTCATTGCATCCTCGTTTCTCTTCTTATCCTTATATAATTTACAACCAACCATCAGTAACCCAGTCATAGGGTACGTGTAGGATCATGAAGGGCCAAAAAGTTGCGAAATGTAAGCCATATGATGGTCCATGTGGCTGATGACTTTTTTATTACCCAAAATTGATGAAATGAAAAGGGTTTTTAGAGGAGATTCTCAACTTTCCACCAATATAAATTATTCTTTACTTTGAATTTAATAAATAATTATTATTCATTTTCTATTAGAATTACAAATAAAGTCCTGATTGATAGGTTGATTGAAAAACATCTATAACTTTCAAATGGTATCACATTTTTTGAATTTGAAACATGTGTCACATTCTATGTTTTACATACTATAGGATTAAAAAATTAAAAAAATGAATTTCATGAAGTTTTGACCAAGTTAAGGTGGTTAGACAGACGAGTTTTTATATTTTTTAAAATTTGTAATAAAAAAATCATAATTGATTATTTACTTGAAAAAAAATTATTAAAAAAAATGCATCACATTGGGACATGAGTCCTCTACTTATATCTAAAATCTTATAAGAAAATTTTATCTTTTTATTGTGGTTAGGGTGGTCAGACAGACACCTACTTCTTATTTTTACCCTGAAATTTAAATACTACTCCATTGAAATTTCAAATTTTCACCAAATAGATTTTTTATTTTTTTTAAGGTCTAGTAGTTTAAAAACTACATTCAATTTTCTACAGATTCTATTTTTACTTTTTTTGAAAATAATATAGATAAATTATTCAAATTTTTACATCAAGTTGTCTAACTCTTATTTTTTGTCTTTTTATTTCCACTTAAGGGCCTGTTTTTTCCATGATGATCCTGCACATACACCATAGTTACAATCAACTCCTCATTGATATAAACGACCAAAACCTTTATCTAGAGTTTATGGATATGCCAACAAGAAACAAACTCCATCAAAGCATTCAAGTCATGCCCATGCAATCTTTCTAAGAACTGCATAAAATTCCCATGCTAGAGAATCTTCCAAATTTTATCCTTCTTCCTTATGCTCGCACAAGAATGTGGCTCAATTTTTCTTCTATCGCCTTCCATTTTCTTAGAAACCAACAACAAAAAACCCTTGCAATTCTTGTTTGACTAAAAGCCAACAAGCCGATCAAAACCCACAAAGCATGTGAGACAAGAATTGGTACTAATGGATAAATAACACCACAACTCAGCCAAAACAATAATTTCTCATTAATATCATAGTTTTCTTAGAAAGGAGAGTGCCTTCCTCCCATTCTTGATACTCATTTAGCCTAACAGCCTCATTGGCGAAAAAATTGCCAATGCATTACCTTCTCAAAAAATGTGAGATACACGGGTCTCATCACAAGAACTTAACATAGTTATAGCATCTTTTATTAATTGATCCACATTTTAGTTGGTTTTATGGGTTCCATGTATATAATTGATGATATTTATAAAGTCACCTTCCACCCATATTTTAGAGTAACGATTTTCCACAACGTACTTGATGCTAAAAAATGTAGCCTCTGCCTCAACAAAATGATTTGTCTGATTTCCCAATGGGAGTGCCACCACACCTAAGAGCCTACCATCCTTAGTCATCAACACCCCCCCACAACCTTCAGGCCTATGGTTTCCATTGGCTTCCCCATCAAAGTTAACCTCAACCCACCCTAATGGAAGTGGCCTCCACTTTGTGCTCAATCTAGCATTTAAGTTGGGCTTATAATTCTTAGAAGGAATAGAGGGGATCTTCTAGTTAGAAATCACTAATAAGTCATACCCTACCAAGAAAACAAATGGGGCACAGTGAGGTGACTCAGATCCAATGAGAGCAAAATTCTCCAAGATGACTCAACGAATCTTGATGAAAACACTACCAACCTTGAGCTTAGAATCCCAGAAGATTCGATTGTTACGTTCTTTCCATATTCCTCTGCACAATATGTGGGGTCATGAGATCCCAAAGCCACTAAAGAGAAGAGGAGGTGGAAGGACACTTCCACTAGTCAAAAAAATTACCAAGGGAATCCAAAAAAAAACAATCCAAATTCTAGAGGCTAAGAAACTTACTCCAAAGAAGAGAGGAAAAGTCACACCCAAGGAAGATATGGAAAGCATTCTCGGCATCAGCTTCACAAAGTACACATCTATTAATAATTTAAAAATTGATGCAAATCAGGGTGGATAACTTCAACACAATCTCAACTAAACAATCTTTGTAAATCTAGAACATTACTTGGTGGGTTTTCTCTCACAAGCCCTCAATCTCCTAGTAGTTCTTCCTAACCGATTTTTCAATGAAAACTTCTCGTGCGAACCTCAAACCCAAAATATAAAATAATGTTTGAATACCTTTTTTTTCCTTTGTAAACATGTCCAAAAATTGGATGGGGTTGTTTTGGAACACTAGGGTCAAATTTTAACTATCCTACTTCTTTAGGCCTTAAACGTGGGGCGACAAATTGAGTTTTGTGGACATAACTTTCTGTGTAGACATTATATCCAAAATTTAAAAATATTTATAGATACCCATTTTGGCTTTATACAACATAATTTAGAACCAAAGTGGGTTACTTTGTATGGAACCCTTCAAAATTTGACTTTTCTTCTGCTAATTAGATTTAAAACATAAATAAATCTGACCTAGAGCATCATCAAAACATGTCAAAAACCTTCTCCCCTAATCTTAAAACTTTATGGAAAACAAAAAAAATCTATTTACAGCCATTCCACCAAGTTTCATTAGGTTTCAATTGTGGAATGGTGAGATATTCATTTTTTTCCTTCAAGACATTAAACCTAGGGTTTTCAACCAGTCCGGGGTAAATTGGCTCTAAAACACTCAAATATTAATTAAATTCAATGAGACAAATTGAAAAAATATATATATTCAATTCTCCATCGACTCCAATTGGTTTTAAATCATGAACCAATTGTACAAGGCTATACCAAGATCTGAAACAGTAATTTAACGTTCAGAAATGCAGAAATAAGGATGTCTTTTATTGATTTCACTTCAAAAAAATTCACAACCAACCTTGGGTTTGACCTACCCAAGGATATTTAAACATGTACCAATCATTTACAACTTATTTTCAAACTAAAACCATTATAATTCCTTCATTTACACCATGTGACTCTTCAAATTCCATAATTTGCAACATTTTAGACAATATTGATAACTTTTTAAAACCTATATAAACTTTTACATTTTTGACAACTTGACCACACCTATCATCCTAAGACCACAAATAGACCCTACAAACATAAATATGATCCAAAAGGAAAATATTATATAAGAGAGACACAAAACCAAAACAATAACAAAACCAAAAATCTCATGGGTGCTCCTACACCATACTCCCAGGAAAAGAAAAGATTCAAGCTTCGTTTGGATAGAAGGTATAAATCATGTGAAACATGATTGAAAAATCTTGTCAGATTCCTTTAAATCCTTGCACATTGTCTTCTTTATAATAATTTCATTATGGTTTCATCTTCATTGTAGGTTTCTTGAACACTTGGCAAAGATATTTGAACTTGTCAATATAAACCTATCCTTCATGTGCACCTCTATCTTGTAACTTATCCCTTTTTCCTTTAATGGATGTCATGCACTTCAATAGTACCTTGTTCCCCTACAATGTCTTGTTTCATTTTCACCTTAGGTTTATTGTCTCTCAAGTCTGTAATCTCATCAAGAGCCCTTTGTC
The DNA here is from genome assembly GCA_007115665.2 of Sequoiadendron giganteum. NCBI lineage: Eukaryota > Viridiplantae > Streptophyta > Pinopsida > Cupressales > Cupressaceae > Sequoiadendron > Sequoiadendron giganteum. Next base: position 105,797,623 of record CM021109.1, read on the forward strand.
TTCTCTCTTTGACTCTAACATCTGCAACTCCCTTTTGTTTCTCCACTTGGACTGGTTTCTTGTCTAACCGTGCATCTTCCATCTACAACTCAGTTTGTCCATTATGTTTCTCCATACCTTATTTTCCCTTAAAAAATTGCTTACTTAACTCTGCAATCTCTATCCCAGCAATCCTCTTTCCTTTAGCATCAAAATTTCTTTCTCTTACAACCTTCCAAACAAATGCATCATTTGTATTGGCACCATTTCCTTCTTTAGACACATCACATTCTTCATTTTTCTTGTCATAAGATATGATAGACCAGCCCCTAGAACAAAAGCTAAATAGTGACTAATAACCTTTCCTTGGATGTAAAATTCAGAAAATTTATCAACCACTATGTCTACATGATCTTTCAAGACATCCTAAACTTCCCAAGGCAACTCTTCAATGTTTGTTGATGTCAAAACAGTCTTAGGTTTTCTTACCATTGCATTACCTAGCTCTTCCTCTTTCTCAAATGGATTTTTCTCTTCCTTCATCAAAAAAGATTCTCCAATATCAAGTGGTGTTGTCCTCTCTTTCCTTCTTCTCTTCTGAATGATCTCCTTGATAGGCCATTTGAGTCTCTTTCTTATTGGAAAACGCCAACCAATTTTGTGTTTTTCTCACTCACAAAGCTGTTGCATTTCAAGTTCCATTCTCCCTTGAATTTTTTCTTGAATTTATTTCATTTTCTCCAAGGTTTGTCTCAAGTTCATTATCTCTTGTTGCATGTTTATTTGTTCTTCTTTCTCATTTTTCTTCTTCATCTTATTTTTTTCTTTTCTTTTCTCTTTTTTCTTGATTGGTACCTCCTTACTCTGCAAATCTCCACGAACTATTTTCCTCAACATGTCCATTCTTCTTTTTCAAACAAGTCTCTTTTACCTTGCTTCTTCTTGTCTTTGTGATACCTCACCCAGGTTTCCTTCTTTCTTCACTACCTAGTCTTTTGGCATCTAGGTTCTTGCTTCAACCTAAAAAAAAGATAACACACAAACTCCAAAAATTTATCTTGCCCAAATCTTTGGGCTCTAATACCAATTTGATGTAGATCAAGGTTTATAACTTCAACACAACCTCAGCTAAATAATATTTGTAGTTCTAGAACATTACTTGTTGGGTTTTTTTTCACAAGCCCTCAATCTCCTAATAGTCCTTCCTAACTAGTTTCTCAATCACAACTTCCCATGTAGACATCATACCAAAACTATAAAATCATTTTTGAATACTATTTTTGTCCTTTATTAGCATATCCAAAATTTGGATGGGGTTGTTTTGGAACACTAGGGTCAAATTTTGATTGTACTACTTCTTTAGGCCTTGAACATGGGGCAACAAATTGAGTTATTTTTTCCATAACTTTTTATGCATACATGATATCCAAAATGTAAACATAGTTCTAGATACCCATTTGGGCTTTATCCAACATACTTTAGAACCAAGGTGGATTACTTTGTACAGAACCCTTCAAAAATTAACTTTTCTTCTGCTACTTAAATCTAAAACATAAAAAAATATAACCTAGGGCATCATTAAAACATGTTCAAACCTTCTCCCTTGATCCCGCAACTTTATAGAAACTAAAAAAAACCTATTTATAGTCATTCCACTAAGTTTCAAGAGGTTTTACCAGTTGAATGGTGAAATATTCATTTTTTATTCCATCAAGGCACTAAACCTAGGGTTTTTAACTAATCTGGGGTAAATTGCCAATAGAACACTCAAATCTTAATGAAATTTAATGAGAAAAAGTGCAAAAAAAATTAAACTCAATTCTCCATTTAATATAATTGGTTTTAAATCATGAACCAACCATACAAAGTCGTACCAAGCTCTAAAACAGTAATTTAACGTTAAAAAATGCAGAAACAAGGATGTCTTCTATTGATTTCACTTCAAAAAATGTCACAACCAACCTTGGGTTCGACCTCCCCAAGGCTATTTAAACATTTACCAATTGATTATATTTAATTTTCAAACTACAACCATTAATTCCTTTATTTACACCATGTGACTTCAAATTCCACAATATTGAAAACTTTTTAAAACCTATAGCAACTTTTACATTTTTGGCAACTTGACCACATCTATCCTCCTAAGACCACATCTAGACCCTTACAAACATAAATATGATCCAAAAGGACCTTATTACATAAGAGATAAAAAACAAAAACAATGACAACCAAAAATCTCAAGGGTGGTGCTACACCAAAAACCCCTTTTATAGATATTATCTTGCATTAAAACTTTACCTTTCATGAGCAACCAGAAGAAAACATTAAGCTTGTGGATTAGCATCTTGTTCCATAATTTCCCCTAGAAAGGAAAAGAATCAAGCTTTTATAGTGAATTAACAAAGGTTTAGGCCACCTAGAATTTACCATTAGCAAAAGGAGTCCAAACTACCCTATATGGTCTAGGATAGATGGGAATATGAACATTGCACAAGAAATCCTTTAGTACCTTCAAAGATGGGTCCCAGTCTTGGAAATTATTCCACTCCCCATTTTGAAAATATTCATCCACCCTAATACCAAAGAGATGTTTGCAAATAGGAACAATAGGAGTGGCCCAATGAAGATTAATCAAAGGTTTAAAATCACACCAAGCATCCTCCCAAAAAATAATTTTGGTAACATCACCCAACAACCACCTAATACCATTAGCAATCAAGCCCTTACAAGGAATGATATTTCTCCAAAAACAAGACCTAGAATGGATAACATCATAATTCAACATATTCTAAGTTCTCCCAAAGCCTTGTAGATATTTGTTACTAGCCTAGGAGGCCCAACCAACTTCCCCACTGAGGAGCCTCCAAACATTCTTTGACAATAATCCCTTATTAAACTCTTTTAAGTTTTTGATACCAATTCCACCCCATTTATTTGGCTTTTAGACCAAATCTCAAGCCACAAGAGGAATTCTAGCTTTGGATTCAATGCCTACCCATAAAAATCTTCTCATGATCTGCTCCATTTTCTCCTCATACTTGATTGGAATTCTAAAAAGGCTCATTGCATACAGAGGCATATTCTAAAGAGTGGAGGAAATGAGTTGTAACTTCCTCGTCTAACTGAGAAGCACCCCTTTTCAACCCGCTATCTTTCTACTGAACTCGTCCAACTGAACCAGCCAGAAGGAATCCAGAATCTTGGAAATACACAAACATAGCCCCAAGTAGGTAGACGGGAGTTCACCCCTACTACAAGAAATAATTTTGGCAAGCTTCAATTGTAAAGCTTCGGGAGTGTTAAGGAAAAAAATTGACTCTTAGGTAGATTAAGACATTAACTAGAAGCCTTTTTTTAAGCCTCAATTAGCCCCTTCACAGTTTTGACTTCAAGAACTAAAGATTCACCCATCAAGATAGTGTTATCAACAAATTTTTGATGAGTAACAGGCTCACATTTGGAAGAGGGGGAAAGACCTTTTAGTGAACCAATGGACAAAGCCCTATGATATTTCTTCCAAGGGCTTCCATCAAGATGAATAGTAATAGAGAAATAGCATCTCCCTATCTCAAGCCACACAAACTCAAAGGAGAAGGAGAATTGTTCACCAGCACATCGAAAGAGGGTGTTGAGATGATTTGATCAACAAGTTGAGGAAAATTCTAACATAAGACAAAGTGATCCAAAACCACAATCAAGAACCTCTCTAGTTGACTCAATTTTAAACCTTGAGAAGATCCAGTTTCAAGAAGAAGATCGGTCTCTTGTTAGCATTAAGAGAATGAGAAAGTTCATGAGAAATTATTATAGAATCTAGGATTTTATGGCCCTTAATAAGCCACTTTGATGTTTTGAGATCAAATCAAGGAGAATCCTTTGCAATCTTGTAGCGAGCACCTTTGAAAAAAATTTATAGATGGAATTATAGAGACTAATCAGGCAGTACTAGCCAAAACTATTAGATCAAAAAACTTGGGGATCAAAACAATGAAGGTCGCATTACATTATCTTAGCAATCTTCTAGAGCCAAATAATTCCTTACTAGCATTAATCGCATCTTCCACTACAATCTCCCGGTACGACTTAAAGAATAGAAAAGGAAAGCCATCAGGCCCAGGGGCCTTATTCCATTCAAAGAAAAAATTATATCCTTGATTTCCAAAGCAAAGGGGATGGTAGTGAGCTCCCTGTTTAGGTCCTCCAAGACCAGATAGGGGATAAATTCCAAAGAACCCTCCACACTATTTTTTTCCACACAAGATCATCCCTAAGAAAATTCTCAAAGAAACTAGTAGTCACTCTCCTAATTGCCTCCTCATCCTTCAACAACATACCATCCACCATGACAGAGGAAATCCTATTGGATGATTTATGCTTGAGGTCAGTAAGGTGAAATAACTTGGTGTTACGGTCCCCATAATTTAACCACATTGTGTGAGAAAGTTGTCTCCAAAAATCTTCCTCTTTTGCAACAATGTCATGAAGCTGGGAAAGAAAACCATCCTCCTGCAATTGGAGATCTTTCGATAAACCCTTTGACTGAATGATTCCTAAACACTATCAAGCCTTTGAATAATATAATTCTTGGAATAAAAAATATGACCAAATGACTCTCTATTCCATTTCTTGATATTACTCTTCACAAAAGCCAACTTCTTGGCTACTTTGAACATCGTGTTACCATTAATTTTCACTTGCCACCAATTTTTGATACAATCCATAAACCAAGGATCCCTCAACCACCTCGCTTCAAATCAAAAAGGAAAGTGTTTCTTACCCCCAAGCCTATCGGCCACAAAGAGATAGGGAAGTGTTCTGACCCTCATCTCATAATTGAGGAGAGCTAGTAAGCAAAATCCACAAACCACAAAACCAACGTTAGGGCTCTATCCAACCTTAATTGTATATTTTCAGCACCAACATGCATGTTGAACCAAGTAAATTTTTCCCCCATAATCTTCACATTAATAAGAGAATTATCATCAATGAATATTCTTAAATCTAGACGGATATCAAGATTGGCCTATGATCCACCCACTTTCTCATTATCAGAAAGGGGAGTGTTGAAGTCTCCCATCACTAGCTAAGGGCTATCTAGAAAATTTGTCTAAGAACACCCAAGATCATTCCATAATTTCTTCCTAGCCCTCTTTAAATTAGGGGCATACACATTGGATATAACCTAAGAGAAAGAATCCCTAATAAAAGTAAACTTTGTCTCCACATGATTAAAACCATCCACAATCGGAATACCTCTAACCAACCTAGAATTACAAAAGGTAGAAATTCCACCCAAAGCTCCCTTAGAACTAACCCCATGGAAGCCACAATATTTAAAAAATAATTTCTTTAAAGCTTCAAACTTTCTAGTTTTCATTTGAATTTCTTGAATCAAAAATATGTTTGGTTTATGGTCTCGGATCAAGTTTTTTTAGGAGGTACTGCTTGTGCACATTATTCAACCCCCAGATATTTCAGTCAATAATCTTCATTTGCACGAGGAGGGGGTGATCTTAGAGAAAAATTCAAAGAGGTTTTTTTTAACCCCTTCTGCAATATCTCTCTTACAATCCCACTCCCTACTTTTTTGTAGAGGTGGTCTCCCCTGACCCCTCTATTCAGACCCACAGTCCAATTTTTTCCTTCTCGTAGTTACACCTTTATGGGATTGAGGGGGAGGAGAAGCAGAGGACTTTTTATTTATACCTCTCACCAAAATATACCCTTCTTCATCCTTACTCCTAGTATCTGCAACCACTAAGGTGCCCTCTCCACCCACAAGCCTAGATGCATAATCCTAGGGTGAAGATGAGGAAACAATAGGCTACAAATTAGAAAATTTATGGGAGAAAAAATTATCTAAAACATGATCCACATCCTGGTCCATTGACTATCCAACAACCTCAACCTTGGAATTCTTAATCTCCTCACCCTTCTCAGGTTTTGGGACAAAGTGAACCTCAATATTAGCTTCAATTTCCATGACTTTACTATCTATAGACTCATCTTGTTCCAAGTGAGTAGAAGTCCCCTTAGCCTCATTAACCTTCTAGAATTTAGTTTGAGGAGCAACCTTGGGTGGGACCACCTTAGCAAGGAAGTCCTTAGCCTAGTGACCCACTTTTTTATACTTGAAGTACACAAATGAATGGTTTTCGCAAACAATCTGTTGCTTCCAGGAGCCCACCTTAGAGTTAAGGTGAAAAAATTAAGTCATCACACCATCTTAGTCAATAATAACACAAAATCTTGCTACAACCAGATGCCTTCCAGAGAGAGTGGCCTCGTTAATAGAAACAAGTTGCCAAAAAGAGTTAGCCACTACCTTAAACACTTATTCATCCCAATATTCGGAAGTAAAATTAGGCAGCTTCACCCACACTAGATTCAAGTGAAAGAAGGCATTTTGAGAGATCCATCCTAGGCTCCTAGGGGTGTAACACCAAAGTAAGATGCCCAAAAGTCCACAGTCCTTTTGTAAAAACTGATCTCAGGTCTTCATCATAAGAAAAGGCCAAGGAAAAAAAATTGTTAGCCATAGTTGCAACCTCAACCTAACCCTTCAAAGCCTACTTCTTATAAACCCAAGTATGGACCTCCTTAATATTAGGTCTATGGCTAAGAAACTTTCCTACCAGAGAAAACTCCATTCTAGCTATATTTTTGTCCACAAGAGAGTCCAGAATGCACAAGGCAAAGCCACCTTCAAAATTAGAAGAAGAGACTAATTCAAACACAACACCTTTACCTTTAAGCTTTGAGGAGAAAATATCAGCCCATATCTAACCAAGCAAAGATGACCTCCCCACTGGTCGGTTATTTCCCACTAAAAAATGCTCAATCTGGGGATTTATCGGATTAGTCATAGAATATTCCCCAGTTGGGGCTAGCACATGATCACCAAAAGCCACATGATCAACAAGGGCCTTTGGAAGTTCCTCCATCAATGGATAGCCAGCACAAGAATCCTTGGAAGCCTCAAATGCACACTTACCCTCAGAGATCACATCTTTGACCACATCCACACCACATGACACGTCCTTCCCTACAGTGCCAACATAGTGCACCAAAGCATCCACACCACATGATCCTTCCTTCCGAGTAACATCCACAAATAACACCAAATCCATAGACTAGCCAAACTCGAAGTCACCATGTGATTTTTAGGGATTGAGTTCAAATGAAAATCACTCAATCCTGCCCCCCAAACGGTCTTCTCCACAACAGTCTCCTCCATCGCATGGTATCATTTATTTTCCCTCCACTTATCTAATCAACATCGCATAAAGTTACAACTTATGTATACATATAAATATATTATTATTGTGTTGGTGTTTTATATATAATATAAAAATAAAATCTTGAAAGAAAGAACCTTATGTGATAAGGTGATTATATATACTTCTAATTTCTTTAGTCTCATCTCATTGCCACAATTTCTTTATTAAAACCATATATCTATTTAAATATCCATGGTTACACAAAACGTTCAGTTAGACTTAGAATTATGGTTTTTATACAATAACTACTCTATGTTAAGACATGATACATAAAGTCTAAACTTATGCATAAATATAAATATATGAAATAAGAAAGAAATACTTTCATTTTTCTATACATTATATACCTTGAGAATACAAGAAATATTGAGAAATTTGTTAATCGATTTTTTATTTTATATATAGTATAAATTTTAAATTTGTTCTACATTTTAACATAATATTAGAATTATATGTCTCATTTTTTTATTAATAATCATTCTTGTAAGATTCTAAAGATATAAATACAAATAAATTGAAATAGACAACATTGGAGAGTCACAAAGAATTGTATAATAATTCAATGGTGAAGATTTTAATATATAAAATTTTATAATGAAGATAAAATAAAAATAAAAAGGAAACAAAAGCTAATGTAACTTTATATAGTGAGGAAGAGAAGTTATTTATAGTCACTATATATACAAAAATATGTACTATGGAATGTTAGCATTTGGATTTAAGAACCACACAACATATCAAACCCAAAAATGGTTTTTCATAAAGTACAATGAGATTCCAAAAGGTAGGAATGTTATTTTTAGTGAGAAAAGTATGCATGAAATAGTTGAAGTATGAAATAATCTATTTAAAATGCCTAATGGTGCACACAAGAAAATTTATAATGTATGGAATGTTCTTTCATTATCTAATAATCTTGTAGCAATTAGTAGGATTAGTGATGGAGGAATATCAAAACAATTTGATAGAAATAATTATGTTCTAAATAATTCAAATGGAATGATCATTACAATAGGCAATCAAGAGTTAAATTTGTGCAAGTTATGTATAAAAACTTCAAAATTAGCAAAATTATATAGTTCTAGGTTTTTATTTCCCAAATTGATACTAATTATGCAAGATTGAGGAAGAGTTAGATGCTCATTTGTTGTTGGGTTTCTCTTTCGCTTGGGAATTTTGGGGCTTAATCCTTTCTCTTTTTCAAATTTATTGGTAATTCCATTTTAACACATTTAAATTGATCTCTCAATAGAAATTTCCTTTTAAGAACCATTCCTTGGTATTTTTGTGGGATTTGGTTGTTCCCCATGTTAGGTGGTGCCTTTGGAAAGAATGAAACAATTGGATTTTTAAGACTAAAAAATATACTCCAAAAATATTTTTCTTCAAAATATGCTCTAGCATTAAGGATAATTTCTTAGTGTTTATAAGATCCAAGGTGTCTTTTTCATCCAAAATCTTGGTCTCTAAGTTGGAATTCAACATATCCATGGCTTGGAATCTTAGCCATGACATCTCCTTGTTTCTCGAAGTAAAGGGGCACAAAGATAGAATATTTCATAATCTCCTCCTAGTTCAAATTGGTATAATCATAAATTTTATAGAATGGCTAAAGGTAACCTAGGAATTGTGAGTGGAGGAAGATTATTAAGAGATGTACACGGTAATTTGATCAACGCATGTGCTATGAACCTTGTTATTAAAACTAGTCATTATGTTGAAGTGAAAATATCCTACAACACCCTCAAGATGGCCCATTAATTGAAGGTTCAAAATTTAATGGTGGAAGGAGATTCTCTAAATATTTTTAACTGCCTTCTTAAGAAGAGCCCCATTATTTGGTCTATAAATAACATCATAAAAGACTTGTTGGAAATTATAAATACTCTAAAAATGGTTAGAATCAAATATCTATTTAGAGAGGTCAATGGTGTGGCTAACTATCTAGCAAATTGGGGTTTGTTTGGGCAAGGATTATCCATGTGTATGAGAATCTCCTTTCTAAAGGATATTGAAATGTTATGATTAAATGATATCAATAATCATGTCAATAAAAGGACTTACAAAGAAGAGGGTAATTTTACCCTATAATAATGATTGATAGAGTTATCATCAGATGGAATTTCATTGAAATATTTAAAAGATATGATGATATGAATGTCAGAGTGTGGGAAGATTCTTCTCTATTTTACATCATTCCTAATGTAGAGATATATTTGGAGGGTGATTCAATAGGAACTATTACTACTATGATTTGGTGGGTCTGATTGGTTCAAGAAAGAAAGATATATATTTATATAATGGGATAGTATGAATAGGGTTGAACTAGTTAGCTATGAGAATTAGAAAAATAATGCAATTTTTTTTTGTTTCAAAACGAGTATTTATTTATCTTCAGATAATGACTAAATGATCATGACATGGATCTTTCTATGAAGTTCATTAAAACTTGGTATAATAAAAAGGTGGTCGATAAGTGGTTTGAATTTTTATTTTGTAAGGAATTGGTGGTTGAGGCATTTGGTGTTTAATGGAGGTTGTTAAAGTTTACAAAGATAGGATATTGGGAGAAGAAGTTATGGTAGCTTTCTTGAACAAGGACAAATATCTTGATAAACTACATTTGAGATATAGTAAATAGTAAAAGCTCCTTCACAAAACATTGGAATTAAATAGCCATGTGCACTATGAGACATGTTACTATCCAAGGTCATTTCCAACTTGTCTATTCCTACTATTTTTGTTAGAGTAAAAGGTATATTTCATAATTAATTAATTATTTACTTATTAAGTTCATTTTCCTCTAATTACTTAAGCTTAATTAGGTCATGTTCTTTTATTTCTCATGTCATATGATGAGGACACATGTCATTATCTTATTTTATCCTCACCTATGGTTTCTAGGTTAATCATCCTTTTATAAGGATTCTTTATTGTATAATCATTAAGATGCACATTCATTATGATTCATGCTTTTTTGGATCAATAGCTCTTGGCCTCCATAGTTTTTTCTATTCTCTCTTTCTATGACAAGTGTTTGATTGTATATGATCCATGGGAGCTATGGAGTTTCTTTTTCCCAACTTCAACATGGTATCAGAGCTCTAAACTTGTAATCCCCTCTCCTCTTTTTGATATATTTCATGCCTTGATCTATCATTTGGTGTATCCAAGATCAAAATAGAGTCTTCCATTGGCTTCAAAACTATCATAAAAGTTACTTTTTCCTTTTGCTTGGCCTAAATTGTAATTTTGAGGTAAAATCTACGAGGATTTGAAGTAGTTGTTTTTTCCAAATCTAGAGAATAGCTACAATTTTGGGGCATTTTGAGACAAAAATAACCTCATAGTTGTATTCAAGAGGCATGTTTGATAAATTTTGATATAGAATTTTCCCTATTTTGATGTTGGAAGATTCTAAGGCAAAAAAAATCTTTAGGGATCATACAGCCCCTGTACAACCCCTACACGCATATCAAAAATAAAATAAAAATAATGATAAAAGGGGCATAGTTAAGCATCACCTCTTATAAGTAGTGTGGTTGATTGCGCTAACCACCATAATCTATAGACGATAGCGAAAACAAATTTTCCACTAGTCAATTGTGGCCTGCAGAGCAATGAAATCAATGCTAAGGCACCTAGCGGTGATGCTTGCCATCTATCACTCAATTAGCAATGGTGGGGGCCGATTATTATTTTTTTAATAAAATTTGTGCCTAGCCCTTGGGGGCTAAATTTTTTGTTTTTTTCTCAAAATAAGTAAAATCAAGAAAATTAGCATAACTTTTCACTCGAGTATTGAAATTAGGTGAACAAGATATTGATGGAAAGCTAGCTTTGAGCACTATCCAATGGTGTTACATTTTTTCTCATTTTTTTTGGTGTATTATACAACCTATCAAAGTTATATGTGTTGTTTTCACTCTCAAGATCATAAATTTTGATCAGTTTCTCTTTTTTTCATGATTCTAGCGACATTGGGATGGTCTCTCACTCTTCACAACTAACCATGCATTTTTCCAAATTTCTCTCCAAGTAAATTTTAATTTTTTTATTAGTGTTTGCACACTTTAGTGAATTACATGGACGTTTTAGATCTTGGAAAATTTTTGTTTGTGTGAGATGACTTGTTTTAGGTTGTTTTATATGTATTTCTAGCATTTTTTCCTATTTGAACATTTTAGTCATGTTTTTTCTACATTTAGTCTTATTTTGGACATTATGAGCTTCCATTGTAAGAACTTCTCATTATGTAAATACACTAAAATAAAGTGCCCCAAAATTGTACATGTATTATTAGGATCTTGCACATCATTATTTCTTTTGTACTTGCACTATGTAATAAAGTGTCATGGGGGGGTTGATGTTTTCCTTTTTTTTCTACCACACCTTTTTCAAGTGAATGTCCCTTCCATGACAATAGCGAATCACAATGATTTTTTTCTCATGCATGTGTTCCTTTTTGTTTGCGCACTCAGTTTTAGTTTCTAGTATTTTCATGTATGCATTCAAATGTTCTTGGTTCTTCTTCATGCACTACATTCTAGCATTCAATTTTAGTGCACCTATCATGTCTCTCCCTTCTTAGCTTTATGGGGGGTTTCTACTATTGGGGCTAATGCTTCCTTGGTTTTGCATTGGAGTGAGCTATGTATCTAGTATTTTTTCAAGTTTGTACTAGGCTGATGTGGCAGCTAGTTACCCATGCATTTTAGTGAGATGGAACATTTACCATATGGAAATTCTTGCATTCCTATTCTTGGAGGCGACCTTCTATTTTCACTTTCAAATCAGTGCTTCAGACTATTTGTACTTGTGTCATCTGTATCTTTGAGTTCCAGATATTTTTCCTTTTTTTTCCATATGATTTGAGTAGTGTTATTGGGGGAAGTCATGCAAATTATTGCCTTCTTGATCTTGATCATCATTTGTTTCAGAGGAGGTTCTTCTTTCAACATTATAGTAGTTATTATTTTATAGTTTTGGTATCTTATTCATGCTTCATCGGTGTTCTTCATGTTCATCCTTTGTTCCTACTCTTTTGGGACAATCTAATTTGGAGGCTTCTTAGTCCTTCACTTGTATGTATCTCTTTTGGAGAGGATTTTTCTCCCACTAGGTTTTTCTCCTTCTCTCTGGTTGTGAGAGATTTATTTCTTTATACATGGGTGCCTCACCAAGCCTTGTTTTTTGGGACCAATTATGTATTCATCTTTAGAGTTTTGAGCTTCTCCCTAAGTTTCACTTAAGTGGGTGTTAGAGTAAAATTTATTTTCTAATTAATTATTAGGTTCATTTTCCTCTAATTAGTTAATCTTACTTCTCATGTTATTTTTGTTGGATATTGTGGTTTTCATTGATGTCAACACTATTAGAATTGATGATTCTGAAGGCTGTATATGTTAAGGATATTGAGAAAATTAGAATAATATGTTGTAGGAAATCTATGAAGTTGTGATGATCTGAATGGTGGAAAGTTGTGCACATTGATAATCAGAGGATGCACATTAAAGGGTTTGTTGTTGAGCCTGTCTAATATTTTTTCCAGAAGTTTCAGTGGTACACATCAAGATTGGAGCGAGTTATGAGTTTCTGAGTTCCTACAATTATTATGTTATTGTACCAGGTATTTCTAAAAGAAGAGAATGCAATTTTGATAAATTAAGTTGTGTATGCTACTGTGATGTTCAGTGATGGTTCTATATCATGATCTATCATTTTGGTATGTCTGCATTGATCGGTGTGCTCGTGATCAAAGATTTTCCTTTGTGTGTTCAAAATTTTTCATGTTCTTGGCCGACATGATGGTGGTAGCGTGTTGGGGATCCTTATGGATTAATATTTTATTGTTTGGGATATTCAAGGATGTTGATTTAGGTCTTAACTATGCTGTGACTAACTTAGGTTGGCGTGCATTGAGATTTGTTCATGAATTGGGCCACCAGTTTGTAATTTATTCTTTTATTTGTGGTTGACAAAGTTGTTGATGTAAATTCATGTAGCAGATATATAAGAGCGATTGTTTCCTCATTTTTAAATATGATCATTGAATGTATGTGAAGTGTGAATGTGAAATATGTGAATAAATATCATATCATTTAGAGCATAGTGTAAAGAAGATTGGGAAAAGTGTGAAGAAGTGTTTATGTGCCTAACCGAACTGTCATCAGGATTTTGTAGAAACTAGTTTCTCAGTTTAACCTCATTAGATGGATTTAATCTGATCATTTTATGTAAGATAGTGAGATCTAGGTAGTGTGCCTGAATGCGTGTGCATTCCTTATTTATTCTTTCAATATACTTCTAATAGGGTATAATCTTGTGGACTAACATCCACCATGGTTTTTCCCCTAACAGGGTTTCCACGTATAAAATCTTGGTATTCATGTGTTTCTGATGTGTTGTTGATTCATGCTTTAACTGTTAATTATCAAATATGAGATTAAAGGTTAATAAGGTTGAAAATTTATTAAATTATGTGACAACTAATTCACCCCCCCCCCCCCCTCTCAATTGTTTATTCTTGTTTTGCCAACAATTGGTATCAGAGAAATTTCCTGTAAATATTTATAATACCTTGAGGTGATCCAAGATGGCATCATACAAGAAGGATAGTTACAGCTTCAATGGTAAAAATTACTCTATGTGGAAGTTTATAATGAATTTTCATTTGAAGCGCATTGGTGAACCCTTCTGGAAGATTACAAAGAATAGATATAATATTCCTCAGAACAATCCCACTACTCCTAATGAGATCAAAGAAGTTGAAACTAATATCAGGTCTATAGAAGCATAGCTAAGTGCTTTGACAAATTCAAAGATGACAAATGTGATAGGTCTGAAGATAGCACATGAGATCTGGAAGAGATTAGAAACACTGTATGAAGGAGATGCACAAGTAAAGATTGCTAAGCTAACAAGTCTGAAAGGAAAGTGGGATAAATTGAAGATGAGTGAAGATGAAAACATTTTTGCATTCATGTAGAAGTTAAATGAGCTAGTGATGGGTATTAGATGTGTCAATCGAGTCATGGATGAAGATGACATTTTGGCTAAAGTGCTCAGATCAGTGCCTACTTCTTACAAAATGAAATCTCCTGCTACTGAAGAACTCAAAATAATAAAAACTGTGACAAGAGACATGTTGATTGGTAAAATATCTGCCTATGATTTGAGTGAATTTGGTGAGTCTACTCCTAAGACAAAATCTGCATTTAAAGCTACTATATTCGGAAAAATCCAACAAAGATATGATTCGGGAGAAAGTTCCAAAAAAAAATTCAAATATGAAGATGAGATGAAACAAATTGAAGATGAAGAAAGGGAGCTAGAAGAGATGGAAGCATTGATTGTGAAAAGAGAATCCAGAGGACATGGTAAGTATAAAGGAAAGATACCTATTAAATTTTTCTCTTGTACTAAGATAGGTCATTTTGCATCAAGGTGTCTTGAAATATTTTCTAAGTATAAACCTGACAAGTCTAGATTTCAAAAGAAATGTTATTATGTTGAAGAGGGTGTTATTGGAAAAAGACATTGTAGTATCACTTTATGTTGTCATTGATGGAAACTCTAATCGATGATTAGATATGCACGCCATCATTCGATCACACCGATAGATAGATTGAAGATTGATAAGACAAAACAGAGTATCTGGTAACATGGTGTTCATTGACCTAAATGAATATCTCATTTCATTACTTTGTATTGTGCATCTCAGGAAAAAAAACTTGGCATATTATCGTTCTTACTACTAAAGTGTAGTGGCTCATATCAATTCATGTGGAAGTTAGAAGATTCGGTTGGCTTATTCTCGGTCTTTTATATATTGAAGTTGACTTCATGAATGTATTATATCACGGATGTATGAGAAGCAATTGGTTAAGTATTCTTATGTTTGTACATATTTTTTTGGGTCCCCTCTATGTCTTAACTAACTTTGGAGGATGTGCACAAAGATTTAATTAAGGATCTAGTCAATAGTGGTAATTATTTTTGTGTTCTATTGAAGCCAAAAAAGTGTAATTAAATTCTATGTTGTGGATATATATAAGACAATTCGTATCATTTTGAATGATGTATGAAGTGTGTTTTTGTGCGAATTGTGAATAAGAGCAGAGCATAAGAGCAATAATGTGTAGTTTCCCTTGCACATAAAAGATATGTGTTGTGTGTATGAGTAGAACATAGCAGAAGTATAGAATCAATCTGTAAGGCAAAAAATATGTTATTGTGCTTAATCGGAACTGTAATCGGGCATATGTAGATTCTACTTTTCTTAGTTCAAACTGTTAGATCGATTTAATCTGATTTTCTTTTTAAGGTAGTGAGCCTTCCCTTTGAGCAGTCAGCTCTAAGTAGTGTGCTTGAATGCAAGTGCACTCCCCTTTTTGTAATCTTCATTTGAGTATACGTAGATCATAATTGTGGATTGTCCATCCACTGTGGTTTTTCCCCTAACAAGGTTTCCACGTAAAAATCTTGGTGTTATGGTGTTGTGTTTATTTTCCTATTTATACACTATGGTTGAATATTGTTAATGCTTTGAAGTTAAAGTTAATAAAGTTAATTTTTGCAAAACACTGATTCACCCCCCTCTCAGTGTAGTTTGTTTCCAACAAGTGTTACTGATGATGAATCTGATAAATAAATTGTAAATAAATATCGATGGGTATTCATTTCTATCAAGGAAAATGGTATGGTGTCCATTGAATCTGCTAGTGTGAACCCCTATCATATACCTACATAGACATGACAAACAAACACATAGTTAGGTTCATATATGTAAGATAAGACAAGGATTTCCCATGAAATCCATTTACAATGCTCAAAATAGGAAAAACAAGAACACATGAGAAACTAAAACAATCCTAATTAAGCAAGCAAAATATTGATCCCATGGGGGAATTAGTGTCAATTGGTGTGTCAAAATTGGCCCTTTCCCAACTCCTTAGTTGCAATGTGATAATTTGTCGATGATTGAATCTCCTTGATGAGATTTTGGCATAATCTAGCTACGAAATTATGAAAGTGATGAACACTTGATGTGAAATGGACAAAATTAGCTCTCAATGTGAAGAGAGTAACTTTGCTAAAATGGTGGATGAGGATGAAGTTGAGTATAGTAAGTTTAATAAAATTGTGGATGATAGAATGAGAGGAAAAGTATCTTATTTATAGATTTCCAATTTGGAAAAGAGAGTGAAATTGAGCAATGTGGGATCATTCAACATCCAATGGCTAAGTGTCACTTGTCAAGATGTGAATGGTTGACGATTGTGCACATTTTGGTCAATGTGCATGATAAATTCTATGAGATTCAAATTTGAAATTTGAATGTGACATGTTGGAGGGAGAAGGAAATGGAGTTAATGTCACTTGGCTCAAGTCCAAGGACATGTAAGAGGCCTTAAATGCCTTATTGGAAGGACCAAACCCACTTGACTTTGAATTCAAATTTGAGGGAATATTCCCCTTTTATGTCATGTGAGGGAAAATAGGAGATTTAATAGATCAAAGTAATTGATTTATTGTGCAAGTGGTAAAAGCTAGAGGATGGGACATAGATTAGGATTAAATTAACCAAATATTAGTTAATTTAATGGGGGATTAGGAGATGTGGCAATTTTGACTTGAATTTATGAGTTAATTTAAATCAATAATTGAGAATAAAGATTTAATTAAATAAATTATTTGATTTATTTAACTAAAGGGGATAATGTTAGATTAAATCAAATAAGGTTTAATTTATTCAATTTAATAAGAGGACTTTAGAGATTTAATTTAAATAAAATAAATTATTTAAATGAACCAAAATAGAGGATTAATTAAATTAAATTCATTAATTTAATCAACAAACGAGAAAGACAAAATTAAATAAATAATGATTTATCTAATTAAGAGATGAAAAAGTGATGATAAGATGAGAGTATGATTTAGGACAAAGTGATGTTAGTAAGTTAGGAGTAGGTGCATGTATATTTTACATGTCTACATTTTGCCCCTCTTTGAAGCAATGTACTTGTTGCATTGGTTCAAAGAATAAATTGTTGTGATCAAAGTTCAAAGTTTCTCAATTTTTTCGAATGCCCCACTATTGCCCCACCAGAAGGATTATGCTGGTATATTGCCCCCTCAAGAGATCAAGCAAAAATGTATGATTTTCTAATCGAGATCACGATAAAATGCGAGAGGAGTGGTTCTATTGATCAAAAGATGAAAGATAATTCTTTAGAAAGATAAAATATTTGGCGTAGACAACTTTGATGATGTATAGACAATCATCGGCCATGGATAGCCTCATACATATATTTTGAGATCTCACACCTACTTTAGATATAAATGTTAGTAAAGATAGAAAAATAAGAAGAATAAGATGGATGGAAGGAGGATCCAAACAACTGTTATTATTAATGTTGATGATGATGATGATTTGCTTACCAGGAGTTGGGATTTTCAAAGGGCCAATTACTTTATGTTTGATAACACACATAGGTATGATGCATCAAGGTAAAAAAAACTAGGATGGTGTTGTACCTAGTGTGATGGACTTTGACTTGACAATCAAATAAGAGTGCTCTTGTTCACACTTGACATACGAAAACCTTGCTAGGATGGACCTAACAAATCAAGTATTCACCGAGTTATTTTACAAGAATATCCAATAAGCACAACACATAAAAAAGATAATGATCATTGATCCATTCCTTTCTCTCTAAACCTATTTTGTTTAGGCATCATCGAGAGGTCCTCAGAATGAGCACAAAATAATATGTCATAAAGACCAAGGAAAAAAGTAAACAAAAAAGCTAATGTTCTTTATACCGCTAGCCAAGACTTAAACTACTACGAGGTACCTGATGCTTATGTCCGTCATGGGAAGGATACATCCTAGGACATGTTGTGATCAAGGTTTCAGTGAGACTAATTAGGTGATAATCTATTGATGCTCTCAATTGATCAACTTTCTTTCTTACTGACCTAGACTTGAGACTTCTGACGATTATGTGTTCACTTTGGAACCTGCTAAACTTGCTTTTGATTGACTCACCAAAAGGTGAAGGTGATGATTGATTTATTAGGAATGAGATAATCGTGGGTGAAAGCGAGATGAGATGGATGCACCAATCCTTCTAGTGCCAAAATATGAACCCTAATCCTATTCCTGCACAAAACAACAAACAAACACATTAGTTAGTTCATATGCAAGATAAAACAAGGATTCCCCATGAAATCCATCTACAATGCTTAAAATAGGAAAAATGAAGAACAACACACAAAAAGAAATGAAATCCTAACTAAGCAAGAAAATGCTTGATCCCATGGGGAAATTGGTGCCAATTGATGTTTTGAAATTGGCCCTTTCTCAACTCCTTTGTAAGATTTGATGATTTGATGGAGATTGATCCAATTTGTTGATGAAGAACAAGATGAGTTCTTAAGAAAACCTACAATAACCTAGCTATGTTGATGACAATGGATAAAATTAGCTCTCAATGTGAGGAGAGTAACTTTTCATGAGATTGTGGATGTTGAATAAGAGGAAGAACCTCTCATTTATAGATTTACAAAATGGAAGAGAGAGTGAAATTGAGAAATGTGGGATCATTCAGCATCCAATGGCCAAGTGTCATTTGTCAAGATGTGAATGGTTGAAGGTTGTGCACATTTTGGCCAAAGTGCCAATAAATTCAATTAGTTTGAATTTGAAATTGAGGAAATGGCATGTGAGAGGGAAAGAGGAATGATATAAATGCCACGGTGCTCAATGCACAAGGACATGTAAGAGGAGTGAATGCCTTGTTGGATGTACAAATCCACTTGGATTTTGAATTCAAATTTGAGGGAATATTCTTCCTCTTATTCTATGTTGAGAGAAAATTGGTAATTAAATAAATCAAAATAATTGATTTATTGTGCAAATTGCATTCTCTAGAGGATTTTAGTGATTGAGATTAAATTAATCAAGATTTGATCAATTTAATGAGAGATTAGATGATTTGACAATTTTGACTTAGATTTTAGGATTTAAATAAATTAAAGTTGAGAGAATAATGAATTTAGATTGAATTAAATAAAGATTGATTTAATTAATTAAAGGAGGATGATGTTGGATTTAAATCAAATAAAGATTTATTTAATTTAAATGAGATGACTCTAGGGATTAATTAAATAAAATGATTTATTTAATTAAAAGGGGGATTACAAATTAATTAAATAAAATTGATTTAATTAATTAAGAGATGAAGAGAGATGAATCTGATCAAATAGAGATTATTCGATTAAATGACTAGCAAAGGAAATAATTCGAGATGAAATGGTGTTAGTAAATTAGGATCTAGTGTGTCAGATCAAATTGTATATTTTCCATATCTACATTTTGCCCCTCTTTGAAGCAATGTACGTGTTGCATTGGTCCAAAGAATAAACCATTGTGATCAAAGTTTAAAATTTATCATTTTTTTTAATGCCCCATTGTTGCCCCAATAGAAAGATTGTGCTGGTATATTGCCCCCTCGAGAGATCGAGCGGAAATGTTAATTTTTCAATCGATGTCCTGATAAAATGTGAGAGGAGTGGTTCTATTGATCAGAGGATGAAAGATAATTCTTTGATGTAGACAATTCTGATGATGTATATGTAGTCATTAGCCATGGGTAGCCTCATGTATATTTTGAGATCTCACACCTACTTTAAATAGCAATATTAGTAAAGATAGAAGAATAAGAAGAATAAGATGGATGGAAGGAGTATCCAACAATCCTACATTATGATGATGATGATGATGATGATGATTTTCTTACCAAGAGTTGGGATTTTAAAAGGGCCAATTACTTTATGTTTGATAACACACGCAAGTACGATGCATCAAGGTATAGAGAACCAAGATGGAGTTGTACCTAGTGTGATGGAATTTGCTTGACAATCAGATAGGAGTATTCCTGTTCACACTTCACATATAGAAGCCTTGCAAGGATGGACCTAACAAAGAAAGTATTCACCAAGTTATATTACAACAACGTCCAACAAGCACAATAGATAAAAAAAGATAATGATCATTGTCTCATTCCATTCTCTCTAGACCTATTTTTTTTAGGCATCATTGAGAGGTCCTTGGAATGAGTGCAAAATAAGATAAGTCAAAAAAGACTAGAAAAAGTAAACAAAAAAGCTAATGTTCCTCGTACCACTTGCCAAGGCTAAAGTATTGTGAGGTACCTGATGTTTATTTCCATCATGGGAAGGATAAATCCTAGGACATGTTATGATCAGGGTTTTGGTGAGATTGATTGGATGATAAGCTATTGATACGCCGAGTTGATCAACTTGCTTGCTTACTAACCTAGACTTGAGACCTCTAACAATTAGGGTGTTCAATTTTGAACCTGCTAGACTTTCTTCTGACTGAATCACCAAAGGATGAAGGTGATGATTGATTTATTAGTAATGATACAATCGTGGGTGAAAGGGAGATTATATGGATGCACTATTTTGGGTTTTTGAAATGTTTTGAGATTGTTTTTTGAATTTTGAGATTTTTTGGTATTTTTGAGATATTTTACAAATGTTTTTGGATTTTGTATCTCGAGGGCTAATTGAGGATGGCCTTGCCTACATTCTAGCTCAGAGACAACATAGTTCAAAAAGATGATAGACTTGACCATTGATGACATAGATGGGCAAACAGATTGCCATTGCGACAGACGCCTAAAGGACTGACCTAAAATGTCTCGAGGGATGATCAAGAATCAACCTTTCCTACATTCAAGCTTAGAGATGACGTAGTTTGGTCAATGCCTCTATTTTTTATTTTTGGATTTTGACACATTTTTTATTTTTTTATTTTTTTGAATGTTTTTTGGTTTTTTGCATGATTTTGATGGTTTTGATACAGATATGATATCAGTGCTCTGCTTTAATATTTTGTTGAAAACCAAGCTAAGGTTGATTGATCATATCAGTGGATTGATGATAGAATTATTGAGGATACACAACAATGTAAGGATAGTGTTAAAAAACACAAGGATTGGGAAGGATATCCCAATGGATTGATTGGATTTGACTTGTCAAGATTTTGAAGCTTGATTTGGAACAAAAGTCATTTGAATGATTTGATATGACATTGAAGTACACATTTGGATTGATGTTCGATGAAAAATAAAGCTTGATAAGGAACATCTTCTTGTCAAAATATGCCATGGGCCAGTGCTTTCGATTTTGGCTCACAAATTCTTGACCAATTTGATTTCATGTTTTCCAATGTTTGGATCACCACATAAGTTGGATGATATATATCAAGATTTATTCTTGAAACAAGATGTAAATATCTACCCCCAGTGTCTAGAAATGTATGGAAGGTCATGGGTGGATTATTGGATAGGTTTGTGGACGGATGGCTATGGGAAGCACGCAAAGGATGCCAAGGATTATCTTGCAATAAAATAAGGTGTTCGAACAAAGGACGCTCATTTGAATAATTCTTCATGGTTCAGATAACATTGGGTAGGATACGATCAATGAAAATGACCCATGTCAAGATGTTTACCATAAGCAAGTGTAAACTGTGCACCAAATTTGTCAAGATCAAGATAATTTGGAAGATGGATACAAATTTATGAAAATGGATTGGATAAATGGTTTGTGGATGAATGGATGATATGGATGGAATGTTGGTTTTATTATGGATGCAATTAGAAGCTTTCTCCTAAAATGGCACATGTAGATGATCGATTCTACACATGATGCCTATTTTCCAAGTTTTCATCATGGTACCTATCCAAAGTGTCTCCCATGCAGTTTTCACTAGAGGATGATTTTTTCATTACTGTTTTTCAATCCTTTTTTCTGATTTTTTTGGATTATTTATATTTTTTGATTTTTTTGATTTTTCGCTGAAAGATTTCAAGGTCATGTTGAACAACCTGATTTCGTTCATGTAGAAGTTTCTTTCATAATGGGCCATTGATATCCTTCTTCAATAAGCTACCTTGCCAAGATACATGCATTTGAATGCAACTTTTGAGATTCTTGATCCGATTTCCTGATGTCGGAGTTAACTTTGTCTTTCTACGCACATCGTGATAGAGTGCCTTATGAATCCTTATGATGAAGGGTTGTTACCAACACATTCTCAAAGTGATAATTGGATATCATGCATGGAGGCATGGATGAAGTTTGATTAGGAATAAAATATGGATTGGATGACTGTTTGGAACTTTTGACTCTCCAAACTTGGGAAGATGAGCAATGATGAGTGGATACAAAAGTGTGCATAGAATTAGGAACAACTTCTTGATATACTTTGTATGTTGCTTGAGAAGCCTTATTTTTTCTTAGTGGACATCTTTGATGGATACTTTTCCTTTTTTTATTTTTCCCCATAGTTTCTTTGATTGATGGAGTTTAATAGGGATAATCTTTCTTTGTATTTTTTGGTATCCATATGTATTTGATTTGTCTGATATGCTTCATAGCTTCTTTTTATTTGATAATGTTTTTCATGCTTTGATTCAAATATCCCTTTTGATGTTGGTCCCAATTCATGGATGGAGTGATGTGTGGATGAAGATTCATGATGTGGCTAGTTGTAGTATTGGCATTGGTTTCACCATAAGGATTCTTTGTGCTCCCTGCATTAATGTTTTCTTGAGACGAAGTTTCTACCCATATTGAATAACCAAGACCTTGATGCTTAGGATTTCCAATCATCCTCATTGGTTCCAAGATACCCTATTCATGTAGGGCTAATCCTCTGCCTTGATAATTCATTTGTTGAAACATTTTATTTGCAATAAGATATGATTTACCTTGGAAACAAGGTGCTACTCCTTCTCTGCTCTATGGTGGATCTTCAAAGTTGACAAATTCCTTATTGATGAGGTATCTTTCCCTAATAAAGTTTAGTGATCCAAGTTTATAAGTGATAGGATCATCCATATGTGGGATAAATTCTCAATTGATACCTTTGAATTGATCTTGTGAGATTTAAGATTTTAATGCTTCTTCAAGTGATGTTAAAGATTCACTGTAAAATTCTTCCTCATGATTCATTCTTGATATGCTTCCATATGATTTTTTTGATTCACAACTTTTGTGGAAGCCTTCTTCATGATCTATTTCTGATAGGTGTCCACAAGATGTTTTTGATTCACAACTTATTTAGAAGCCTTCTTCATGATCTATTTCTGATATGTTTCCACAATATTTTTCTGATTCACCACTTCTATAGAAAACTTCTTCATGATCCACTTTTGGTATGTCTCTATATTTTTCTATACCTTGATCATGTGTACAGATGTTAAGAGTAGGAGACTCTTGTACCTTGGTAATGATGTCAAGAGTATGAGACTCTTGTTTTGAATGAAGATCATCTACATGTCCATCTAAAGAAAGCATCTCACAAGAAGATGGAGGGGTATGTGTTATATGGATATGATTATCTTTTGTGACATCTTCTATAGATAGGAGAGTGTCCATTAGATCATTGTAGTATCTCGAAGATATAAATTCTCGATCTTGAGTGATTTCAAAATTTCTTTCGACATGCTTTGGATCAAGTTCTTGACATGGGTCGATTTCAAAGGATTGATTGCTTACAAAGGATTCTTAGACATCATCATTAGACATGGGAAGTGGATCAATATCCTATTGATATTTTAGGATTCCTTCACTATCCGCAATCATGAGGTCAAGGTATGTCAGTATGTCTTGCGAAAGACCATTGCTAGACCTTGGTGATACATGTTGATCATGCTTTGGAATAAATTCTTGAGATATGTCCTCTAACTCGTTAGGTGATGTAGAGACATTGTCCACATGATCATTGGTGGATGGATCTTGGATTATGTCAATAGGATCAAATAACATCAAAACTCCTTGAAATAGATCTTTGTAGGAGGGGTCTTGATCATGACTAAAATATGGCTCTTGATGTATGTTGATTTGATTAGTGGATGAGGTGGAAACATCTTCAAGATGTTCATCGATGGATTGATCTTGATCATTATTTTCAAAAAAATTGGTGGGAATATGTTGCAAGCTTTGTTGAGCGAGTAATGCCTATGTTTGATGTTGAGCCAACAATGCTTGTTGTTGGTTGCATTTTTTTTTCCAACAATTCTTGTTGTTGGGATTTTTGTTGAGCCACTTGTTGTTGTGCTTGATTCTCTTGCAAGACTTGTTGATACACTAATTGATGGATTGCTTGCAATTGTGTCTGGTATTGTGCTCGCGCCTGTCGATCGTGGTGTTGAGCTTGAGATTGAGCCTATTCTTGTTGGGCTACTTGAGTTGCTTGTACAACTTGTGCAGCTTGTGTAGCTTGTTGGGTGGCTAATTGTGCTTGTGCTTGTTGAGCAACTAGTTGTGAAGCTTGTTAATTTTGGAGAACCTTTTGATGAGTGGATTTTTGAGTGGCTTGCAACACGATGGAGAATGAATTTTCCATTGCTTTTTGCGGTAGTGGTGGTGTATTCAGAATGGTGTTGACCATTGATCTTGGAACGGTCGCATTGATTGCTAGGGTTTGAGCGGTGAATGGTGTGATCAAGATGCTTTGTCCTTGAGACATTGGAGGGATGGTATTTGTGTTGACCGTTGGGGTTGCTTGGATGGTTGCAATTTTTTGTTGCAATATTGATGGAAAAATGGGATAATTTGATATGATGCTTTGATTTATGAAGGGGGTGTTGCTTAGATTCGATTGATTGATGGTTGGTAAAGGGGGAAGGCTCATGCCTTGATTGTTTGGTTAATAATTTTTTAATTTTTGATTTTGATTTAAATCTACCAAAGGGAAAGTTGTTCCAAAATTTAGATTGGGAAAACTCACATTTTTTGTACCATTGAGGTTTGTAGGAGATAATGATCCCATGTATGGATTGTACAAATGTAATTTTTGGAAATCCATTGGCATTGTAACACTTGGATAGTTTGGTTGACTTGGATTACTCATGATGGATGAATCAAGTTTATGTTCCATGTTCCTCTTGTGTTTTGAACTTGCTGACCTCTGAGGGGTTTAGGACCAATGGTGATATGAAGGATGAAAGGGGTGAATAATATGGGTGTTTGAACTTTTAGGAACTTTGGGTCAATGCTAGACTTTAGGACTTGTTTTGATTTTGAATTTCATTGATTGATAATGAAATTGTAGACTCTAGGAAGTTGTGTTATCCTAGAGTAAACTCGTACACAAGAGGATAATATGGTTAGATGTGTTAAGCCAAACAAGGTAATTTTGAACTTGTAAACCTTAGGAAGTTGTGTTATCCTAGAGGTAAATTCGCTCAAGAGGATTGATGATTTGACTAAGTGTATTAAGTCAAACAAGGTGATGATGGTTTTTCCTATAAGTTTAGCATGAATGATGTTTCAAAGCTACCAAGAATTTGTTCGTGAGATGGGATTTTGATAAATATTTTGAGGGATGGGTGAGAGTGATGACTTGATCCTAGATGAACCTAAGAGGACTTATTTACTAGACCAAGATATTGAAGAACATGCTTTTTCCTAAGAGTGGTTCAATCCAACAGACCAATGTTTCAATGAAAACCAAATGACTCAAAAGGGACCAAGCACATGTGTGGTTCAATTATCTATTATCTTTCTTAGATTTGGTTCTTTTTACCACAAACACTTTCTTGACTATGCTCTTCAAATTGAATGTCTATGTCTCAATTCCTTTTCATTCCACAATGTTCATTATGTGAAAATCAAGGTTTCAAGAGCATAGTTTCCTAGGTTCTTTAGTATGAGAAAATTATGATGTGAATACAAATGCTTAGAGACCTCTAAGGATAAAATCCCTAGGGAAAGCAACAACACTTGGATTTGGTCAAAGGTATTTTCTCCTCCTAAAGGATTTGAAATTTGAAGATTTTGTGGATTTTTTTTTTTCAAATGTTTTGAGACCCAAGCAAAGTGTTTTTGTTTCCAGAACATGTACAATCTTAGGATGATGAGACAATATTTCATTGGGTTTCCACTTGGATAAATCGAACTGCGCATATTCAGTGTGGATAATTAGATGCTTGACCACACAGGCTCCCCCTTATAGTGCACTCGCTTCTTGGGTCAGCCAAGCATCAGTACCCATGAATCTCCCATGGCATAATTTTCATCTCTACGACAGAACTGCATGTATACGTGGGGAGGCTTCAAAGGACATGACCTTTTGCAACAACAAAATAGATTGGGATTTTGGTCTTTACTACACAAGGGGTTTTAATGCGGGCATTCCATTCGTGGGGGACTATCCATGCGGTGAGAGACCATTGTTTCCCTTCTCGTCAAAATAATCCTTGTGATTTTGAACTTTCCACGAGAATCCACAAATATACTGGTTGGAAGTCACTTGGATTTAGCGTGTTCCTAGTTGGGTCATTCCCTTGGGTGATTAATTTTTCCCACAAGGCAGGCCCTCTAAGATAAACAAAAGTGAGCAAGCATATCCCACAGTTCAATCGACCTTCATTGAAAAACAAAGGGAGAACACTCACAATATGCCACACTCACACTCACAAGATTGGTTCAATTTTAATCCCAAAATAAAATGTGGAGGTAATATTTTATGTAAATTAATGTCACCAAAATTAATTTTGATTCTCAAGATTGTCGTGAGGCACGAGAGAAGTGCATATGCCTTTTAAAATGAAATTACTTTGCAAAAAAATTTACAAGACACAAAAGAACATGTTCATTTTATATCCTCAAAGCAATGATTTGATTCTTTTTAAAGCACCAAAAGGAAAGATGAAGGTTGTCTTGTTCAATTTTGATCCACAAACCAAATCTAGTAAGTTTAACTAAAGTTATTTTAAGGCCTTTATTTGCAAAATTTGAAAGAAAATTTGTATTGTTCTTTTTAGATCCCAAAAGAAATTTACTGTTTCTAAAAGCATAAAGGAAATCAAATACTTAGGAAGGGATTATAAGTTCTCCTAAAGTGTTTAAAAACACTTGATACAATGAGATGATAAAATCTTAAAGTAGCCTTGGTCTTCGTTTTCCTTCCTTCACTTTTGATCAAGAAATTTCATTTTTTGGCAGATTTCAACAATTGTTAGATTTTTCCATTTTTAGTAATTTTGCATGCATAGCTTTGAGAGTCCTATTTTTTCCCAAAAAAATTATAAAACTAAGATAGGATGAATTTCCAACTAACATCCTAAATTAGAAACTTGAACTTTGAGTTATTAACAAAAACACTCTTAAAAAACTAGGAAAAAACACTAAATTGTCATTTTGAGGGCCAAGATGAAAGTTTCAAGCCCCAGAAATGTGCCAAAATGGCCACCAGCCCATCAAAAATTGTGTACAAGCCACATGCCACCTCATAACGAAACCTCCTATAAAATTTCAGCCAAAACTCACATCCGAGTCAAAATTTATGACCTCGGGAAGTTCGCGCATCACAAAAAATGCTAAAAAAATAAAAAATCAGCCTTTTACCCAACTCCAGCAGCGCAATCCATGGGTGCAGCGTAGTTAGAAAATGTGGAAGAGTTTAGAAATTTAGTGGCGCAATATAGCGCCACACCTCGACTGAGTGCAATGTTGTGTAGAAGACAAACAACACAAATGCGGTGTTGTTTTAGCATGCGACGCAGTTTGGAGAGCAACGCAGTTTAGAATTTTGAAATTTGTAGGTGGGAAAGTAGATGCAGTAGAGTTTTGAATTTTGTGTGGTGCAATATAGCATCGCCTATCTCACAGTAGTGCAATATAATGCCGTAGAAATGTGAGCGGTGCAATTTTTTGTAGGCACAAAAAAATGTCAAAACCACAAATTTTTGGAAAAACATGATGAATTTTCCAAATCCACCCTCCTTCTAGCACCAAAATGTGAACCCCTATCCTATACTTGCATAGACATGACAAAAAAACACATAGTTAGGTTCATATGCAAGATAAGAAAAGGATTCCCCATGAGATCCATTTACAATGCTCAAAATAGGAAAAACAGGAACAAAACATGAAAAACTAAAACAATCCTAATTAAGCAAGCAAACTCTTGATCCCATGGGAGAATTGGTGCCACTTGGTGTGTCAAAATTGACCCTTTTCCAACTCCTTTGTTGCAATGTGATAATTTGTGGATGATTGAATCTCCTTGGTGATATTTTGGCATAACCTAGCTATGCAATTATGAAAGTGATGAACACTTGATGTGAAAATAAACACATTAGTGAGCTCATATGCAAGACAAAATAAGGATTCCCCATGAAATCCATTTACAATGCTTCAAAATAAGAAAAAAACATGAAAAGCTAAAACAATCCTAATTAAGCATGCAAACTCTTAATCCCATGGGGGAGTTGGTTTCAATTGGCCCTTTCCCAACTCCTTTGTTGCAATGTTTATGATTTGATGAGTGATCAACCTTGATGAAAACTTAATCAAACTCCATGATGAAAAATTTGCATAACCTAGTTAAGAATTTGATGAAAATGGATGAAACTAGATATGCTTGAGGATGAAGTTGAGTATAGTAAGTTTACTCAAATTTTGGATAATAGAATGAGAGGAAAATTCTCTCATTTATAGATTTCCAAATTGGAAAAGAGAGTGAAATTGAGCAAAGTGGGATCATTCAACATCCAATCGCCAAGTGCCACTTGTCAAGATGTGAATGGTTGATGGTTGTGCACATTTTGGTCAATGTGCATGATAAATTCTATAAGATTCAAATTTGAAATTTTAATGTGACATGTTGGAGGGAGAAGGAAATGGAGTTAATGTAACTTGGCTCAAGTCCAAGGACATGTAAGAGGCCTTAAATGCCTTGTTGGAAGGACCAAACCCATTTGACTTTGAATTCAAATTTGAGGGAGTATTCCCCTTTTATTCCATGTGAGGGAAAATAGGACATTTAATAAATCAAAGTAATTGATTTATTGTGCAAGTGGTAAAAGCTAGAGGATGTGACATAGATTAGGATTAAATTAACCAAAGGTTAGTTAATTTAATGGGAGATTAGAAGATGTGACAATTTTGACTTGAATTTATGAGTTAATTTAAATCAAGAATTGAGAAGAAATATTTAATTAAATAAATGATTTTATTTATTTAACTAAAGGGGATAATGTTAGATTAAATCAAATAAGGTTTAATTTATTCAATTTAATAAGAGGACTTTAGAGATTTAATTCAAATAAAATGTATTATTTAAATGAACAAAGACATAGGATTAATTAAATAAAATTAATTAATTTAATCAACAAACGAGAAAGACCTAATTAAATAAATAATGATTTATCTAATTAAAAGATAAAAAAGTGATGATAAGCTAAGAGTATGATTTAGGACTAAGTGATGTTAGTAAATGAGGATTAGGTGCATGTATATTTTATGTGTCTACAACTAGTAATCAAAATATTGAGAAATCTCTTGCAACCAGAATTGATGAAAAATATGAATGTGTGATTGACAGGGGATGCTCATATCATATGACTGGTGAAAAAAGAAAGATTCTAAGGTTGAAGAAGTATGAAATTTTCTATAACATTTACCTGGTTGAGTTATGGTTTGGTTATAAGCCTATTGTTAAGTACTTCAAAATCATTGGAAATAGATTTTATATTAAGAGAGATAAAGATATTGGCAAGTTTGATGCTAGAAATGATGAAGGAATCTTTTTGGGTTACTCTACTAAGAGAAAATCCTTCTGGTGCTATAATAAAAGATTGAAGAAAATGGTTGAAAGTGAAAATGTTAGATTTAATGAACACATTGTCAGAGCATCCAGATATTGTGGATATGATTCATATGAGCAACAAGATAGTATTGATAAAGGAAATACTACTCAGACACATAATCAAGTTCAAATTGTTCTGGTGAATCAAGAGAATCATGAAGGAGAAGCTAGTGGAAGTGCAAAAGAAAGAATAGAAGAACCAGAAGTTAGAGAGAATCACAAATTTCCAAGGTATGTAAAGTTGAATCACTCTGAGAATCAGATTATAGGAGACAAGAACAAAGGTGTGCAGACTAGAAGAAGAATTGCAAAATAATATTGCTTGGTTTCCAAAACTAAGCCTAGTAATGTCAATGAAGCATGTAAAGATGAATATTCGATGGAAGCAATGAAGGAAGAACTAATGCAGATAGAGAAAAATGATACATGGATTCTTGTTCCCAAACCTTGGGATAAAAATGTGATTGGAACCAAATGGTTCTTTCAAAATAAGCTGAATGAACAAGGTGAAGTGGTCAGAAGTAAAGAAAGACTGGTATGTAAAAGATACTCACAGATGGAAGGTACTGATTTTGAAGAAACCGTTGCCCCTATTTCTAGAATTGAATTTGTAAGGTTATTTATTGCTTATGCTACTTTCAAGAATTACAAACTATATCAAATGGATGTGAAGTCAACATTTCTGAATGGTGAATTAAAAGAAGTCTATGTTGAGCAACTAGATGGATTTCAATTGACTAATGAAAAATATATGGCTTTTTAATTGAAGAAAGCTCTGTATGGACTCAAACAAGACCCTAGAGCCTGGTATGCAATACTAGATAAATACTTGTTGAATCTTGGATTCAATAAAGGTATTTTTGACAACAATCTATATTTTAAGATGGGTCAGGATAAAGAGTTGATTATTGAAGTCTTTGTTGATGATATTATTTTTGAAGGTGATGATGACTTATGCATGATGTTTTCTGGTGAAATGAAAAGTGAATTTTAGATGTCAATGATAGGAGAGCTGAAATTATTTTTAGGATTGCAAATAACTCAATTAGATGATGGAATTTTCATATATCTCAGTCCAAATATGTAAAAGAGTTACTAAATTTTTTTGGCATGGAAGACTCAAATCTAGTTGGTACACCCATGGTAACTTGATGCAAGCTAACATAGAATGATGATTCTCCTAAAGCTAATCAAAAAAGGTATAGGTCAATGATTGGTTGATTGATATATTTGACTCAACCCAGACCAGACATTATGAATGTTGTATTTATGGTTGCTAGATATCAAGCTGATCTGAAGGAATCACATGTGACTGCAATTAAGAGAGTTTTCAGATATTTGAAAGGAATAGTTGATTTTGGGCGATGGTATCCTAAGGATGATGATCTTACTTTGAATGCCTTTGCAGATGCAGATTGGGTAGGAGATGTGGATGGTAGGAAAAGTACAAGTGGTGGTGCATTCTTCTTAGGAAAGAAGTTGGTGTCTTGGCTAAGTAAAAATCAAAATTCCATTTCCTTATCTACTGTTGAGTCAGAATATATTGTTGCTTCAAATAATTGCACTCAAGTATTATGGATGAAATAGATGCTGAGAGATATCAAAATTGATTATAATGAGCCTATTGCTATATTTTTGGATAACTCAAGTTCCATAAACATTTCCAAGAATCTGGTGATACATTCAAAGACAAAACATATATCTATCAAGTATCACTTTTTGAGAGACAAAGTGAGTGATAAAGAAGTCAGATTGGAATATGTGCCCACTAAGGAAAAAATTACAGATATCTTTACTAAACCTTTGCCTAAGGATACTTTTGAGTATCTTAGAGGCAAATTAGGGATGATTTTCCCTCCTAATCTGAACTAAGATGTAAGTCTTTGCATCAATCTGTGCACTTAAAGTGAGATCTTGTTTCAGATTGATATTGTGGTGGTTGCTACTTAGGGGGAGTAGTCAAATGATTAAGATATGTGATTTAGAGCTTGTGTACCTTTTCCATTGATGTTAAAGGGGGATAAGAGTAATGTGAAAAATATTTGAGGTAGAAAGGGGGAGAAGAGTCATGAAAGAAGAGCAGTGTAAGGAGGAGAAGAAAAATTTGAGAAGAGATAGTTATGTTGATGGCATTTTTCACATCATGTGTTACCATTAATGTTGAAGGGGGAGATTGTTGGATATTGTGGTTGTGTTTCTGATTTGTGGTTTTCATTGATGTCAACACTATTAGCATTGATGATTTTGAAGGCTTTACATGTCAAGGATATTGAGAAAATTATAATAATTATGTTGTAGGTAGTCTATGAAGCTATGATGATTAGAATGGTGGAAAATTGTGTACGTTGATAATCAGAGGATGCGCATTAAAGGGTTTTTTTTTTAGCCTATCTAGTATGTTGTCCAGAATTTTTAGTGGTACGCATCAAGATTGGAGCAAGTTATGATTTTTTGAGCTCCTACAATTATTATGTTACTGTAGCAGGTGTTTCTAGAAGAAGAGAATGCAATTATAGTAAATTAAATTGTTGTGTATGCTACTGTGATATTCAATGATGGTTCTAGATCATGCTTTATCATTGTGGTACATTTTTGTTGATCGATGTGCTCGTGATCGAAGATTTTTCTTTGTGTGTTCAAAGTTTTTCATGTTCTTGGCCGACATGGTGGTGGTAGCATGTTGTGGATCCTTATGGATTAATATTTTATTGTTTGGCATGTTAGAGGATGTTAATTTAGGTCTTCATTATGTTGTGACTAACTTAGGCTGGTGCACATTGAGATTTATTCATGAATTGGGCCGACGGTTTATAATTTATTCTTTTATTTGTGGCTGACAGAATTGTTGATGTAAATTCATGTAGCGGATATATAAGAGTGATTGTTTCCTCATTTTGAAATATGATCATTGAATGTATGCGAAGTTTGAATGTGAAATGTGTGAATAAAGATCAGATCATTAAGAGCAAAGTGTGAATAATATTGAGCGAGTTGTGAAGAAGTGTTTTTTTGCCTAACTGGAACTGCCATCAAGATTTTGTAGAAGCTAATTTCTCAGTTCAACCTCATTAGATGGATTTAATCTAATTGGTTTATATAAGGTAGTGAGTCTTCCCTTGTGAGCAGTGAGCTCTAGGTAGTGTGTCTAAATGCATGTGCATTCCTTATTCATTCTTTCATTATACTTCTAATAGGGTATAATTGTGTGGACTAACATTGGTTTTTCCCCTAACAGTGTTTCCACGTATAAAATCTTGGTGTTCATGTGTTTTTGATGTGTTGTTGATTTGTTCTTTCACTTTTAATTATCATATCTAAGATTAAAGGTTAATAAGGTTGAATAAGTATTGGATTTTGTGACAACTAGTTCACCCCCCCCTCTCAGTTGTCTATTCTTGTTTTGCCAACACTTTTACATCTCATTTCATAGGATTAGGACACATGTCATGATATTGTTTTATTCTCACCTAGGGTTTCCAGTTTAATTATCCTTTTATAAGGATTATTTGTTGTATAATCATTAATATGAGCATTCATTATGATTCATGCTTTTTTGGATCAATTGCTCTTGGCCTCCATATCTTGGTTATTCTCTCTTTCTATTGTGGGTGTTTGATTGCATGTGATCTTTGGGAGCTATGGAGTTGATTTATATAATTTTATCCTATTGGATTTTTCTTATTTTCTTTAGTTATATGAGAGATTTTATTGTTTGTACATGGTTACCTCACCAAGCCTTGTTTATCGGGACCCGCAATGTATTCATCTTTAGATTTCCTCTAATTACTTAAGCTTACTTAGGTCATGTTCTTTTATGTCTCATGTCATAAGATGAGGACACATTTCATGATCTTTTTGTATCCTCACCTAGGGGAGAGTTTCTAGGTTAATTATCCTTTTATAAGGATTATTTATTTTATAATCATTAAGATTCACATTCATAATGATTCATGCTTTTTTGGATCAATATCTCTTGGCCTCCATAGCTTTTTCTATTCTCCCTTTCTATGATAGGTGTTTAATTGTAGGTGATCCTTGGGATTTGTGGAGTTGATTTTTTCCAACTTCAACAATTTCATTCTCCTCACCCATTTTAGAATGAATAGGCCTATATCATTTCCTTTTTATTTATTTTCTTTCATGGACTTGCCCATAAAGAAATATAAAAATATCGTTTAGTTGTTCCCCTATAGTAGAGGTTAATTCTTTTGATTTTTAGCCATGCTAAGAAGATAAATTCCACCATTATCCAATATTTTCACAAAAAAAAGGTAAAAAAATGAGGTCGGTGGCTTATTTTGTCCCCACTTATAAAGATATATAGGAGGTAGATAGTAGCTAGAATAAAATTATTTATGACTCTAATTCAAAGCTCAACTTCTAAATTTTCCTTAACGTCAATTAAAAAGACACTAGTAAAAAATTAACAAGGATAGTAAGAGAAAAAGAGAAGATCAATTCATTGGTTGAAAACCCATTTTCCCCTAAAAAGGGTATGACACCCCTCAAATTCTAGCGAAAGGAATTTCTAAATAATTCCTTGAATTGGACATGGGTGCTCCTTTCTAATAAGTTTACCCCTTCCCCAAAAACTTGGATAAACATAATATCCCATCCCTATCATTCTTCCTTGATAGAGGTGGCTAATAATATTTAAGTAATCTTAATAAACATGTAACTAATGTACTTAATAATTTTGATGTGCAACATAAATTAATAAAAAAAATTAACATTGAAATTTATTAGAAGATTAATCTTTACTTGGTAAGGGTTATTCTTTAATTGTAACTATTTATTAACTTGTAGGAATATTCCAAAGGAATCCCTACAAATCTTTTGTCTTTTTGTCTTCTCACACATGTGTGAGGATGACTCATTTTATTTTTGAATTCATTTATTAAGGAATATTTACAATAGCCACCTCCTTAAGAGGTTCTTGACATGTTTCACTCACCCACATGAAAGGTGGCATATGGGAGTTGAATGTATCTCCCCTCTCACCTCTATTTATGAAGTGCCCTATCCTCTTCATATGTTGATCTCTCTTTCATTTTCTCTTGATGAGATCCTCTCCAAGTCTCTTTTTGTAATATTTTTTCTTCCATGGCTCCATGCCATCTTTCATAATTTATGGGGGTTTTTTCTTTGCTTTTTCCCCCTTCAAAATATTTGTATCCATTGTTAGATTTTATGTTGCATGATTTAGCCTTGCTTCAATTTGGATGGTAATATCTATTTCATACTCCTCTTTGTTAGTATGATCTTCATTTCTTTTATTTTTATCAAAATCAATAGACTAAACATTTTAAGATTAAAATATTAATGAAAAAGGAAAATAGTGAAATTCAACTAATTTTAGAGGAAGGGAGGATTTTTCTAGAATTTGGAGGTAGTCTCTTAAGTTAATAAATTACAAAAATAATAATTCGAGAAAGAGGAGAAGCTCATCAAATTCATGGAGGATATTACAAAAGGGTGTGATAATCAAGAGGCAAGGATTGTTGTCATGGAACACGATATTATAAAAAATTAAAAAAATAGATATAGAAATTTTAACACTAAGGAGATTTAAAATATATATGGTAAGCTAAAAAATAAAATGTCTAGCATTGATGAGGAGAATAAAATCATTATAGATATTGGCCCTAGCACTAGGACTAGAAGTAAAACAAGGAAGGGAAGTGAGGGAATAAGAAAACCCAAGACCCTAAAGATGTGGATGATAGTTTTCACATAGAGGATTTGGAGATTGCCAACATCCTTAAGGAAATATATTTTTTCTTGTGTTATTCATGTGTTTTGTGTTTGGGTTTAGCTCTATTAGTGTTATTTTCTATTAGTTTTTTTCTATACTTTGACTGTGAGTCAACTATGCTATTACAAACATTTATTTTTTATAAGAGTTTTTATGGCCTCTTAAACAATTATTTTTACCCATTTTATCAAAAAATTCAAATGTAGTAATGATGGCAACAAGTGATGTCTACAAAGAAAATTTTGTAGATTTCAAATTTAGACATGTAAATCCATACTCTTTAAGTTTCTAAAAAAAGATATGTATTATAATTTGTTATGAAAATACACCTTGATTCTTATAAAATAATCACAAAATAGGAAATAAATATATATTTTGTATATTCAATATTATAGATACTAATTACAAAAGGTAGCATACAACTATATAGTCTTATTGGATGCATAGATCAAGGAGATGACATACATGTAAAGGTCAATTTCTTGAACTCTTAATTTATAATATATATATATATATATATATATATATATTAAAAAATGAATTGTGTTGTTCAACTTATAAAAGTTACGTTTGGAATTATTAAACTATAAAATTATAATGTATTGACTTAAAAGAATATCATTAAAATTTTCAAGTTTTAATTAAGAAGTTAATGTATTTATCATTATTTCAAAATTTGCTATTTACCCTTCATAAATTCACTCATTTATATCACAAGAGAAATTTTTTGATAAGGTAAGCAACATTTATAGGGTGTTGTACCCTTAACACATAGAACCACAAGGGCCAAAAAATTCAAGTCCAAAAATCATAGAAATTGAGCCAAAAAATATAGACTGCAGATTAATATCAGATAGTCAAAATACAAACAAAACAACAACTAACTGGAATGTTTCTAGTTCTTTGACAGGAGATCAACAGAATCATCCCCAACCCATTCCTGGTCATCATTAGCATTCTTCCCGTCCAATTCATCCTTTATAACCACAAACAGAGTGTTGGTAACAAAGTGAACCAGCTTAACAATAAAACGGGTCAAGCCACATAATTTCTTGTCCAACTTATCCATTCTAACCTACAACACACAAAACTCCTTCCCATCATCAACAACCTTCATAGTATCAACATGCTCCATGTCTAGTGGGTCTGACGAATGGGAAGTTGAGTTCTCTTTCTACACTTTTCTTTTACTAGGAATGGAGTGGGGCCCTCCAGCATACTCCTCCTCCTCATCCCCAAACACCTCCTCATCCCTATAATCCTTGTTGTTAGACCGCTCCTCCTCTGAGTCCAATTCCACCTTCCTTTTATTTTTTCTCTTAGCCAATCTACTAGACCTTCTAATGATATTGTCCCCACCAATCACAACTATCGCTGCAACCACCGTGTCACCCTTAGAATCCTTACCCACCATATTTTTACCTTTGTTGTCCTTTGTCAGAGGCTCCTTCAAACCCTTCACATCATCTTTTCCTTTCTTCTTCAAGGTGGGTTTGCTAGTAGTCTTGGCAAGAGTCGACTTGAGATCACAAAGACTAGCTACAACACTAGTCTAAGCATTTCCCTCATTCCCCTTAAGCTTTTTAGCAACAAGTTTAGGCTTGTGAACATCAGCAGCAACCAGATGGGTTTTTTGAATGGGACATTTGGACTCGATCGAGGAAATATTAGCCACAACAAGAGGTTTAATTTCCTCAACCCGGACAACAAATACGGGTTTGGGTGGTCATAATGCAAGATGGAAGTGTTAGAGTCTCATAATCAGACCTTGGTGTAATGGTAGGGGAGGGGTATCATCAGAGTTAATTCCAGTGGCTTCAGTGCATTTTTTCATAGAGATCTCTAATTGCTTAAGCAGGAAGAAAGGAAAGCTTAACATAATTTTATACCTAAGGTTATTTAAAAGAGAGAAATGGTAGAAGTAAAATATTGTGTATCTACCTTCAAGAGTCATGCACTTCATAAGGGCCAAGCAGACTTGGTCCCATGGCTATAGAAGGGCTTCTCTCAAATCTTGACTGGTTACATATCGGCTTCTCATTCCCCACAAAGAAGGAATTCATAATATCATTATACTGGGTCCTTGCATGCTTCAAATACTTCTTACTAGTACTCTACAGCCTCGTTGCTTGTGCAATCACATCTTCATTCACTTCAAAAGAAATCTCACCCAAAGTCACTCTTTGGTATCTCCAAGAGTTTTCAAATTGCATAGATAAATTAGGGTCATGACCCACCAGACTCTCCATTAGGGAAGCCAAACCACATTCAACACATATATGCCACACCAACAAATATTTGTGAATTTTCCATAGTTTTCGAGCTCCATTCGCACATGATCACCACCCATAATGCCTCTCTACACAGGAAAAAAACCAAATAACCTATGAGAGTAAAATGTTAGATGAGAGAAGGGTCACCCACACATAAAGGATTATTAGTTGAACAAAGCATCATTGGCTAATCAAAGCAATGTGCAATGTGTAGGATGCACGCATGAGGAGGTAAATCTCTTAATGCAATCTTGTTGGTATCATTAATGGAAATCTTCAAGCGATTGCGGCTAGGTAAGAAGGACATGATGGGAAAGAAAGGTTTTCCAGCCACATTGTTCTTACCCAAAAAGCTAGGCAACATGGTCGTGGGGCCAAAATTAGAAATAACAATGAGCCTAGTTTTTAAAAGAGGAGACAAAATAGTGGAGTGGATAGAGCCAAAAAGGAGCTTTTCCTCATAATGAATAGTCACATCAATATTTAAATCGAAGTACTTTATGAAAATATGATAGCTTAGTGCAATCCCCATAAGGAGATAATGTAAGGTATGACCTTGCCTAGACTTGATCACAAAGTACCCTCCATACTTCCTCATGATGCCATTTTTTTCAAATTCTACCACTTGTAGGCCACCTCAACACTAACACCCGTCCTCATAGCCCATAAGTTGAGGACCACCATAAAACCCCTCAAATCACATGTTTAGTTATCATCCATGATTAAGGGCTTTGTTCTTTCAAGATTAGACCTCGAATACCTGGCGGTAGGTTCCCCAAATTATGCGAACACTTAGACCAATTCCAAATAGTGCCAAATTTGGCTAAGGCATCATCCACTTGATTTCCCTCCCAAAAAATGTGGGTAATATTCTTTAAATTTAACTTAGACACAAAAATCCTTATGTTTAATAGGATATCCTTAGTGCTCCACTTCAGTAATCTTCCAAAGTTAACAACATAAATAATGGACTTAGAGTCACCTTTGATGTGAAGGTTCTCAATCCCCATAGAAACAATAATTTGTAAGCCCTAGAGCAACGCACAAGTTTTCACAATCATAAAATATTGGAAACCTATTCCCCCAACATAACCAACCACAAAATTTCATTTGGAATCCTTGATAACACCTCCTATACTAGCTCTACCTGGGTTTCCTTTGGCTGCCCCATCAAAATTGAGTTTAAACCAACCCCTATCCAGAGGCTTCTAGATAGTGTTACTTCTAGCTAGGGATCTAGAGTTGTCATAGGAGCTTGCATCCAAGTTTTGATGCCAAGCCTTGGCTATTAAAATTTCTCTCTCAGTTGGTCCCTTATTTGGATTTTTCCCTTTGAAGACACAAATTTTTTCCTCAATGAGCCGAGAACCTATACCAAAGACCTCCTTCAACCACCTCTCAATGTTCTTGAAGATCTTGTTGTTTCTCTCTTTCCATAAGCATCAACAGATAATGGGAGGAACCGGGTTCCAAATTTCACAAGGTAAGGGGTGAATGTATGGTCCTGTCTAGCTCAATATAAAATATTTAATATCCTTACACATGGTCCATTCTATGCCCAATCATTCAATAGCCATTCCCCACACATCAACAAAAAATGAGCAATGTAACAACAAGCGGTCAATAGATTCTTCATTGCATTTACATAAGAAACATTTGTTGGGGATCTAAAATCCTCTTTTTCTCAAGTTGTCCAGGGTAAGAATCATGTTGTGACAGGTGGTCCACCAAAAGAAATTAACTTTCGAGATCATGTGTCAGCTCCAAAACCTCTTCCAAAGTTCAATGATAGCACCCTATTCCATCAGTATATTGTAAGCCGATTTGACTAATAGATCACCTTGCTTATCATGAGTTCAGAAGAATTCATCCCCCAAGGAGGTTGATGGGAGTCTAGTAAGTGATAGTAAATCCTACAGAGACTTAGCCATGAGGCTTAGTTCAGGAGATAAGGGGTAGCACAAAGCCGAAACATTCCACTTCCTAGCACCAAGTGGCCTAATGATATAGTCGCAGATATGAACACCAAAGAACCGTTGAGCTAGCCTCTAAAGATTTCTAAATTCAGAATTTTCAAGCGGAGTGTCAAGTAACCAATGATCTTCCCAAATTTTGATTTTATTGCCATTGCCAATCTTCCATTTCATCCCAATCCTGAGGGGACTCTACTCCAATAGGCATTTAACTAAAGGTTTTTTTTTAAGATATTTAACATTCATAATTTTACACCAATCCTTTGTATTCCTCAATTGATCCTAGCCTACTTTGGCCATCAAAGCCTTATTAGTGTAAGATACAATCCTAATCCCAAGCCCGCTACAACGTTTAGGCTAATAGACTTTTTCCCATTCAACCAAAGAAATTTTATTTTTGTCCTCGGTCTCAGACCAAAGGAAGTTCCTTTGAGTTTTCTCAAATTTCTCAGCTTTATATCTGAGGATCTTGAATATAGAAAGGAAGTAGATAGGTATATCTTGAAGATCAGCAAAAAGGAGTTGAATTTTACTAGCATGGCTAAGGATGGAGCTTTTCTACCTAGCCAGTTTTCTTTGAATCCTTTCAAGAACCGAATTCAAAAAGTCAGGAGTGACCTCCTTGATAGTAAGGGGAAGACCAAGGTAAAATAAAGGAAAATAACCACTCATACAACCCAACACAGTAGTCACCCTAGCTTGAAGGTTAGGATTTTTTCTAAATAAGTAAATCATACTTTTATTATAGTTAATGCACTGACTAGAACTAGCAGCACAATTGTTAAGACATTTTTTCCATTTCCTAGCTTCAATTATAGAGGCTTTCCCAAATAGGAAAGTATCATCCATAAATTGTTGGATCACAATTGGATCTAAAGAAGAAGCATATTTTATTCCCTTTATACACCCATCTAACAACAAATTAGAAAATGTCTTAGTCAACACACCCGCAATCATGATAAACAAATAGGGTGAAAGGGGATCACCATGTCTGATACCTCTCCCAGCAGAGAAGAACCCAAAAGGAGCCCCATCAACCAGAACAGATTACTTGACCATTTTAACACATTTCATTATGATTTTGACCACAAATTGATCTAAACCAAACTTGATTAAAACTTTAGGGATAAAGTCCCAAATAACCTTATCATAGGCTTTTAAGATATCTAATTTAAGGGCCATACCAACATAGTTGCATTTGTCCATGGAATGGAGTAGTTCATGAGTGGTTATGGTTGCATCAAGGATATGATGACCATGCACAAAACCCTTTTGAGTGGGACTGATGAGTTTGTCAAGGAGAGGTTTGATGTGGTTCACTAGAATTTTAGAGAGGATTTTATAAAATGTATTGCAGAGGCTAATGGGCCAAAAATAAGTCATTGAATAGGGATCAAAAATCTTAGGGATTAAGGCTAGGAAAGTGTGGTTCAGTTGTTTGAGAATATTTCTATATTTTCAAAAATCATGAGCAACTAAGATGAGGTCCTCACCAACAATCTCCCAAAAGATCTGAAAGAAGGTTGGTGGAAAACCATCAGGGCTAGGTGTTTTGAAAGGACCCATACTGAAAGTAGCCAACTGGACCTCCTCAAGAGTGACAACACTAAGGATCCCAAGGTTGTCATTCTAGGTAATGATGGCCGGGAGAGGATCTAACAACAGACTGTCCAAAGTTGGATAGGTGCCTCTATAGGAGCTGAATAAGCCCTCTTAAAATAATTAGCAGCCAAGAGACCGATCAGGGTGCGTGTAGAGATCACCTCCCCCTACTCATTTAGAAATTTAGAAACTTGATTCCTTTTCTTATGTTTGATAGCTGAAACATGAAAAAAAGAGGTATTCCTATCACCTTCTTTCAGCCATTGGACTCTAGATTTTTTTTCCAAAAAATTTCTTCTTTACTTAGAATTTTCTCCCACTCCCTCTGACTCTCTTTTTCCTGGTTGTAAGTAGGAAAACTATCATCCCCCTCCTCCATTTTCTTTCGTATAGTTTTAAAAATTTCCCCAATAACTCTTTTCTTCTAGAAAACATCTCCAAAGACATGTTTGTTCTAGCCTGATGGAGCTTCAAATTTTGTTCTTTTAATTCCATTATTATTCTACCTTTGTACTAGTTCGTCTTATTATTTGGAAGAAACCTAAGGTTGGGGTTTTATATTTTTTCCTTCATGAAAATCCTAAATGTTCTATCTAATACCTTGGGTAAGATCTATTCGGTCATTACATTTTTGGAGTGGGTTTTAAAATGACTTATGTGCCATTGCTTCATCTAGATCGGGCCCCTTCTAATAAATAGAGTTAAATCTTTTTTCCTAACTTTATTATTTCGTAAGTTTAGGTTGGCCCTTGGCCTCATGTTTAAAACAACATTAATCCATCATTTGTCATTGTTCTAGGCAATGTCCCCTTGTCCATATTAATAATTGTTTTATATTTTGTAGGGAATGATTTTTAATGGCTGTCGATTATCCAATAGTTGATCTTGGTCGTTCCCCACAATCTCATGATGAATTCACCATTGAGTTTCAACTGATTGCGATATCACGGGTGAGCACCATGTGTCTCAGCTGGTGATGCCGAAAGATTAACAAAATGCTTTAAAAAAAAAATCAGGATTTAATACATTATATAGTGGGTTACTAAAGTGGCTATGAGATGCATATGCTCGAGATCACCGGTGATTTTATAATATTGATGAAAATATGCTCAACGGTTATGTTCAGTGTTGGTGAATGCTATGAATGAACACAATTGTCGATGGTGGAGATTAATAGTTTCCTACCATCGCATGATCCGAAGATGCAAGGTGTTTATTGATTGCGATATCACAGGCGAGTGCCACGTGTATTCCTTTGGTGATGCATAGGGTGGTGGCCCCTTGGTGCTGAGATGGAGATTACATCAGCCTTTATTTAAGGCAGATATTCGATGATCTAACAAAAATGAAGGATCGATGGTTGGAATTTGAATTCACATCAAATGTGATTGGAGTCATTGGTGTGGTATGTAAGTGAGCTTTAATGGCGGATGAGACATTTTTTAGCTCAATGTGATCGACATAAAATATTTTTCCTTCGTCTTATTTGACCACAAAGCATTCAAGAACCTTTGTGAAGCATATTTAGAGCCAGAGAAGAATTTTCGAGCAATCATAGCAAGAGTTTGGTCTTCTACATAGCGTTAAACCCATGAGTTATTTTTCTGTACTGCTTGGTTATTTTGACTATGATTTTGTGAATAATTGTGGTGTGATTTTCAGAGGGGTTTTTGATTGTTTTCGTAGGGTTACTGGTTTGTTGAATTATGGGAAATTGCAAGGTTTTTCTATAGTTTCATTTTTTGAGTAGCCCTAGTCTGTGCGAAATTTGAGATTTTAAAGAGGCCCTAGTTTATTTGAGATGGCACCACCAAAGCAACATTTGGCCCATGTTGATTATTTATAGAGGAATTTGTATGACGATTTTTTGGATCAGCTCCCATTACCTACAAATGACAGGAGAAGGGGTTTAGTTTTGATAAATGGAAGAACCCTAGGTGAAGGGCTAGTGTGCAAGAATTACAAAATTGCAGATGCTAGGGTTCCTATGACTAGTTTGGAAATTTTTAGGTTGTGGTATGGACAGTGAAATTTACCTCACCCATTTCTAATGGTTGGAGATATGACATGGGGAAGCTAGTAGTGCCAAATGTGTTCCCCGATGTGGACCTGCTTAAGGCAATAGCAACATGATATGACCCTGTTATGAGAGTGATAAGGGATAATTATGGTGGGATTTTGTTAAGTATAAGCATAGAAGAAATTCAACATGTGTTTTAATTGAGTGAATCTAGTTTGTTTTTGGTTCCAATTGATCTTGAAGAGATGAAGTAGGAATATGCAAGTTCAAAGCCACTTTTTAGATTGAATTTGCTTCCTCCTCATCTGGCCAGGGCAGACAATTCAAAAATTCATATTATCCCAAGTGACCAGGAGCCATTCAGGCTAAGATGCTTTTCCAATCACTTTTTGGATACATTCTATTCACTATGCCAGATTTTGGGTTTTAGCCCTAATACTATAATGCCAATTGCCTACATCTTCATGGGGGCCCAAATTCAGCCCAATTTCTCTGTAGTCTATGACTTCACATCTTTTCTAGCAGAAAAGATACATGAGAGATTGTTGAAGTTGCAGGTATGGGATACTGGCACTCCTTTCTTT
This sequence comes from Sequoiadendron giganteum, assembly GCA_007115665.2. Taxonomy (NCBI): domain Eukaryota; kingdom Viridiplantae; phylum Streptophyta; class Pinopsida; order Cupressales; family Cupressaceae; genus Sequoiadendron; species Sequoiadendron giganteum. The sequence continues at coordinate 105,841,788 of CM021109.1, forward strand.
TGGTATTCCCTATTAATCCACATGTTCTTGTACAAGAATATCGACTTCTTCATAAAGAAGATGGAATTGAGGCAAGATGTAAATGGAGAAAGGTTATCGGTGTAGGTTTGGATTGCAGATATATCATACAACAAAGGAGGTGCCAGTTTTGTGCAATTTGACAATTTCTTTGCCTCAAAACGCAGGGCTCGGTCGTTAGTGAATGTGCCTAGAATCCCTGAGGACCTACATGACTTTCTCAGACCAAAGGTGAGGAAGCTTGATTTGAAAATTTATCACAATTGGGGTGAAATCATCTTGTACCCTGTCAGTATTGTTCTAAGGTTGTATGGCTTCCAGGGAGCCCCACATATCCTCCCATTCAATGTGCCATCAAGAATGAGGTTTGTTGAGGTCATGTGCCAAATAGGTTGTATTCATGAAGACAACCTGACAGGGAGAGGAAAAGGGACTTTGTTCCTTGATTATACTATTGTGTCTGATTTTGTTTTCTCCAACGGAGGATGGGTCCACTTTGGAAGATATTTTGATGATTTTAATTTAAGGATTGGTCCCATTTGGTAGCATCAACCTAACGGTTTATTTTCCCTGTTTAGGCAACAGATTAAGGGTGGCAGGTTTTCACATGAGTTTAATTTTCTTGAGGACCTAATCAAGAATGGATTTGATTTAAATAGATAGGAATTAAACAAGGATAAATGGATTGCATGTGACAAGTTGTTGGCTATGGTGCATAAAATGGATCCAAAATATGATCCATTAATGGAGTTCACTCCATTCCATAAGAAAATTGACTTCTTGATGGATAAATTCAAAGAGATCATGGGTACTTCGATGGCCAAGAAGGTCAACTTGGAGTTTGATTTTGGCATACAAAGACCAAAGGTAAGGCTTGTAGAAACAAGGCCAACTTATCAACCCTCAATGAATTGTCCTCTTTATAAGAGAAAGAGGAACGATAGTAGTGGTGAGGAGGAGGGAGATAAGAAAGGAAAACAAATAATGAAGACATCATCACAGCCAGGTCCGAGGATCAGAGCACTTGGAGGAATAAAAATTATTGATTTGGACTCACCACCAAAAATTGATCCTACATTACTACCATTAGAGCCAAGCCCTAAGAGGCAGAGAGTTAAGGAAGCATGATAGACTCTGATGGATGAGATAATTGTCACAAATCAAGACATGCAGGTTGGTATTCCTCCCCCTCCTAGATCAACCCATTTAGTACTATCTGATATGGATGTGAAGGGACAATGTATGCAAGATGCCAAAATGGAGGCATGCAAGGCATTCTTGGATGATGATGCATTTGTGAAAACTCTAGTTTTCTTGCAACTGGTGTGGAGGATGAAATTAGAAGAATACCAAGACAAATGCAAGAAGAGGAGAGAATTAAGGCCTAATAGGTCTGATCACAAGAATGATGATGAGGTAAAGGCTGAATTGATGGAGGAATTTAAAATCATCACTCTCGAGGAAGGAAGGAAATTAGTGACTCAATTTGGTTTCCTATTTTTTCTTGAGTGGGACATAGCAGATGTAGTAGCATTCAATGCTATTTTAAAGTCCAAGGATCCCATACAGAACAATGAGGAAGAGGTCAAGGCGGCTCTGCAAGACTCTGCCTTTAGTGAGGAATATGAGACCCTGGCAATTTGGTCATTGGCACCCCAAAGGAGAAATCCAAATGTGACTGATATTAGCCCAAACCTAAGGGGAGGGTTAATAATCAAGAGAGCTTATGAAACTTCAACTACATAAGCTACAATATTGACTGTAAATGTAGCCAAATTGGCCCAAAAGACAGCTAAGAGAGAAGAAGTTGAAAAGAAAATCTTGATGGAGAAGTATAACATAATAATTGGAGAGTATAGTAGGATGCAACAAAGGAAAAATGAGCTACAAAGTGAGGTAGATAGGTTGAATTATAGGCAAGTGGGGGAGTCCTCTAGTGCTCCTAGTATCATGACATTACCTTCTACATCAAGATCAGTACCTTCTATTTCTCCAATTGTTTCTACTCCAGGATCCCCCATCTAGATGCCTACTCTTAGTCCTATATTAGGGCCAGTTGAAGCAGAGATTGAATTCTCTATGGATCCCACTAAGATGAAGATGCTAGATAAGATTACAGAGTTACAGGTGGCTTTAAAATAAAGTGAGGAGGGAGCAGTTTCCAAGAAAAATGAAGTTGTTGATACAGTTTTGAGGCACCTAAATGAGAGGGTTGATGGTAGATTATCATCAGTATATTCTTTATGTTCATTATTCTTGGATGCAATAAATAATATTACTAGGGATCAGGAAATAGTCTTACCCTTGGTTGAGAAGTGGATCCCTAGGGCCAATGACCTAGATATTATGTATAAGGCCTCCAAATTTGATGTAGATAATAGGCCCCAATTATTGAGGCCTACTCAATTTTTTGTGAAGTCACTGAAAGGTTTTCAAACCTTAATAGATGATTTGAGTAGGTATATTAAGGAATTGGTAAAGATTTCTGATGATTGGAGTGATACTTCTTTACCAGACATAATAGATACACAAGGAAATGTTATATCACTACAACAGTGGTAGGATAGAGTGAATGAAGTCATCAAAGCACAAATAAAATTGATTTGTGATGACTCAGATTATGATCTGTTGGTGAGTTGTATGGATAAAATCATTGGTACCAGTACATTTTGGGAGTCTTTTGAAAGAGAGGCCAATCAAGTAGAAGTAAAATATACACCTTACAATGCTAAGGTGAATGAGGTGGTGAATTTTGATTGTCCGATAGATGAAGAATATCAAAGATGGGTGGACAAATATTTAACCGAGGAGGAGTATGACAGTGTTGATTACTGGCAGTTAACAACTCAGCTGTTATAGCTATAACATATTTTGGTTATGTCTTGTTGGTAGTTTTGGCACAGGTTTCTTGAAGTATGGCCAATGTAGTAGCTATTTTCCAGTGGATGGGATAAACAAGAAGATTCTCTAGGTACTCACTTGTTGTAAGAAAATTTTGAAATGTCATAGAGCGGTCCAAGTGATCAATGACATGTATTTCTGGCCCAATGCTTGTTTTCTCCTTCATTCTCTATAAGAAGGATTTCAAGGCCAGAAATATGGGTTAGCAAGTTAGATAATTTTGGTCAAGTCTAGGCAAAGTTGCATAGAAAATTGTATAGCCTGATAGTTTTGGCGAACATGCAATCTAGGTTTTGTGTCATTCTGTAGTAGGGTTTGGATTCATGGGAGTTTGATGTTTTGTGAAAGTACTGGCAGTTGAATTAAAAGAAGTTATTTTAAACTCATGTCCCTCCATTGTATAAGAATATCATAATCTTGAATAAAATAATCAAGGGTTTTTTCGTTCATCTCACTGTTGTGGTGTGTATGATTCTCAGTTTAGCTTTAACTCAAAGAATTAATTAAAGTGCTTGAATGGGATCATAGATGGGTATGTTTTATATAAGGATTGGAATAGAAGTAGTGAGTTAGAATACATTATGATGATATTTTAAGGCAATATTATCAGGGATCTTACTTGTTATGTATTAAATCTGTCATAAACCTTTAAATGCTTATGAATTTGACTCCTCCAATGGTATATGGCATTGATCTAGGTTGCACTTGTTTGTGAGGTTCGATATTTTTTTGTCTTTGTTTAGAGCTTGCTCAAAATTGCAAATCAATGACTATCTTAAGTTGTAAAGTATTATTCTAATCATCTCATGCTCCAAGTATTTGATACTATTGATGAGCAACCAATTCTATTCAGTATTATCCTATTGTGTTGAGCTATAAAATTCTATTTATCTATTATTATTAATGATTGTTTATAAGTTTGGTGCAGAGGTTATAAACACATTAGGGGGATCACCCTCTTGGGTCTTGCAGAGCCCAAAGTGTAGGAGGTTTTGTTAAAATCCTCATCAGTTGGTCCAAATCCTTTGAGCTGCCTTTGATTGGAATTGTAAATTCCATAGGTAGATTAGAAGATCAATCTGGTTACAGTAAAAGCAACCAACACAACCTTTCACCATACATTTTATATGTTTAAGTTTAAAAAAGATCTTGAACATGGGAGAGCCATGAAAAGGAATGTTCCACCATTCAAAAAATTTGTTCTTAAAGTCAAGGTGGGAATCTCGCATTATCTTGAACTAGAAGGGGAAAGGTCCCACAGCAAATAGATCATTTGAGATCAGTTGCAGAGGATTGTGGTCTAACACCATTTTGGGCAGATCCCTAAGGTTAGAATTGAGTAGGCCAGTCCAATTACTAGAATAGATGAATCTATCTAATCTCACTTGTATTAAGTCCTCTCCAAGATGCCTATTGGTCCAAGTAAAATCTTGGTCGGATAAGTCGATGTCAATCACCAGTAGAACTTAGGAAGTTAGCAAAATAGTCATGTTGTTAGACCAATCCACAAGACCACCACTTTTCTCCGAAGGATATAATGGGGAGTTGAAGTCCCCAACCACCAACCAACGAGAACCACTCTTGTTTTATACCCAACCAAAAAGAACCTGCCACAAGGAATTTCTATAATTTCTCTATTTGGGAGCATAGACATTGATAAGAGACCAAGAGCCACCCAGGTAGGAAAAGGAAAATCCCAAACTACTCCTACATCAGAATAGTTTAGAGCCATTAAACCTAGAAGGGTTCCAAAGCACAACAAGCCCACCTGATGCCCCTTCAACATCACTATAGGAGTAAGAGGCTCCCAACCATAAACACTTTGCAATATTATCAAAAAAAAAAATCTTCATCTTGCTTTCTTGTAAAAGTAACACAACGATCTTATGTTCTAAAACATAGTTCTTCAGAGCGAGCTGCTTGTGGGAGTTGTTCAGCCCACATACATTCCATGACATGACCTTCATTTTTTACCTTTCTTAGAGGACACATCCAATGTCCTCTTTTTACCCAAGGTAATCTCATTTGTAGTCTCTCTCAGCCTAGTATGTCTCTGGCTGGGTCTACCAAGTTTGGATTCACCTCCCACATCCGCCTTCTTTTTCCTCCCTCTTTTCTTTGGGGTTACCCAATTCTCCTCTTCAACAGCTTTCTCTAGCATCAAACCCTCTATATTAAAAATGGCTTCATCAATAACTTCAGTGCTCTCATCCTCCCAAAATTCACCTTCACAAGAGAAATGCTAGATAAGAGAGAAGTTAGAAATTTATTGCTTATTATTTTCCCTATTTTGTTTATTTAAAATTGATGTGTTTAGCTAATTATTCATTAGATAAAAACATAGGTTGAAACACACAAGATTTGCCAACCTTCATACATTTTTTTTTACTATTTTTGAGTTATGAAAAAGGATATTTTTGTGTGTTCAAAATTTTATAAATGTTTAGTTGGGGTATGTGCAGGATCATGATGGGCCAAAAAGTGGCGATATCTAAGTGATATGATAGCCCATGTGGCTGACGACTTTTTTTTTACCCAAAATTGATGAAACGAAAAGGGTTTTTAAAGGATATTCTCAGCTTTCCACCAATATAAATTGTGCTTTACTTTGAATTTAATAAATAATTATTATTTATATTCTATTTGAATTATGACTAAAATCCTGATTGATAGACTGATTGAAAAAATCTATAGCTTTCAAACGGTATCACATTTATTAAATCTAAAACATGTGTCACATTCTATGCTTCACATAATATAGGATTAAAAATAAAAGAATTGAATTTCATGAAGTTTTGACCAAGTTAAGCTGGTCAGACATACGAGTTTTTATATTATTTAAAAGTTGTAATAAAAAATTCATAATTAATTATTTACTTGGAAAAAAATTACAAAAAATATGCATCACATCAGGACATGAGTCCCCTACTTATATCTAAATCTTATAAAAAAATATTATCATTTTATTGTGGTTAGGGTGGTCAGATAGACACCTACTTCTTATTTTTTCCCTGAAATTTAAGTACTATTGCATTGAAATTTCAAATTTTCACCAAATAGATTTTTATTTTTTTTAAAATCTAGTAGTTTAGAAAGTACATTCAATTTTCTATAGATTTTATTCTTACATATCTTTGAAATAATATGGATAACTTATTCAAATTTTTATGTCAAGTTGCCTAACTCTGATTTTCTGAATTTTATTGCCACTTAAGGACCTGTTTTTTCCATGATGATCCTGCACATACCCGTTGATTTAAATATTTATTGTGTTCAAAACTTTATCTTGTTTAAATTGCAAAAATGAGAACTATTTAGTTGATTTTTTATCAGATAATAATAATAATAAGAATATATTTTGTTCAATCTACAAAATTTAGGGATTCCTAAATTATGTGAATTTTCATTTGTTCTCTTTCGAAATGTTTCTTAAATTTCCTAGATTTTATCTAGCAAGCTAATGAAAATAGCATTAGTTCAACATTGTGGTCACAAAACTTATTTGGTTTAAAATGTAGGTAAAAATAACACATGTTCAACATTGTCCATGGTAGTCTCCCCAAATAACATGGTCAGAGAATTTGTGGATTATCTACATGGTCCAATGTCTGAGGATTTTATCAATCAAATAATGAAGAAGAAAGAGAATATTCAAAAGTTTCGGGATGAGTTGGTGGATTTTGACAAGTTGCAAGAAAATCTCAAGGATTCTACTTTCTTGCAAAGGATCAATTTGCAGTATCAAAAGGGACCAAACATGAACAACTTGAATGAAGTTGTTAAGGATTTTGTAGAAAGATTCCCTATTTTCAAATAATCTTATGTCAAACTTTAATTTTTAATTTAAAATAATTTATAATAAATCAACATCAAAATTGGAAAAGTGGATCATTATGGCATTTATCTCTCAATAGATTTGTATTTTTCTTAGTTGAATTTTAGTTATTTTCAATTTGGATTGTTGTCTATCTTCAGTTGGGGTTGGTCACCCAAGTTTTTACTCCAAAATATTTCTTTCCATAAGTTTTGGGATGCATGGTTCCTATTTATATTTTCTTTTTGAAATATTTGAATTATCAAAAATAATTTTGAATACAAAAACAAATAGATTTTCAACATGATTATTTTTATTAAATTTTGTGTATTTTGATGTAATCAAAGGACAATGCCTACTATTAAAAATGAAATATTGATCATTGGTGATGATAAATATATTTTTATTTATCTAAGTTGAATAAATTGGTGAAATCATTAGTTTATTATTGCATTGCATAGAGTATTTTCTCAAATTGGTGCATGAATATGGTGGTTTGATAACACACAATTTGAAAAATATGAATATTTTATTTTCCTTTAGTGACTGCATTGATGTTATGTATACTCATTATTATGAAGTTGATTTATTGATTTTTCCTAACCTTTCAGATCTAACAAATTAAATGAAATATATCATTGTTCATTTGTGTTGAATTATGTTAGACCCCTTACCCTAATCTATTATCTTTTATTTTAATCAAATCATTTAAATAGTTTTAGATCTCTAAGAGCAAGAAAATGTTTTAGATTTGTTAGGCTTAATACAATATTAGGTGAAATTTAATAGAACTAAATTTGAAATTTTTTGAGTATGTTAAGGATAGATCTATATTTTAAATATATTTTATATGCATTTGAGATTACACAATTTGAAAGTCTAGTTTATGAAAAAATCCTTTGTTAAACGAATCGCATAGTGGGTATGAGGTTATCTTATTTGATTTTCCCACAATATGTCACCAAATTCTTCTATGTTGGAGGAGTTGATAATTTCAATAATTCCAGTCTACAACCAAAAATCAAAACACTCTTAGACCTGAAAAATCATTGATTCTACCTTCTTTCTTCAAAAAACCATGTCTAGGAAGCACCAACTTCAATTTGGCAGCAACAACCCTTGAAATGAATAAAATGAAGCATATAAATCAACTCCTTCAATTTTTTCTTATAACTCTCAATTTTCTATGCTTGGAAATGGACAATATTCTTTCAAAAATAAATTTTAAATCATTAAATTTTGAAAAGGCATCTTTTTGTAACCTTTATCCATGATTGGCCAAGAAAAAGCATCTACTTCCTCACAAGTAAGAGCCCTAGAATAGAAAAATCCAAACCACTTGCTCTTGGGCATCCAAATTCTTCAAACTCGAAGTACTCATCTATATCATTTATCTAGTCTATTAGTTCTTCTGGATTCAAATTTCCATTAAAGGTAGAAACATCAATATTTGGTTTTTTCCCCATTTTTGATAAGACTCACTAAATGCATATATATTTTATACGCATTTGAGATTACATAATCTAGAAGTCTAGCTTAGTAAAAAGAAACCTTGTTAAATTGATGCAAATAAAATAACCTCATACCATGAACTCCCAAAACAATAGAGATTAAACAAAGCGAGAAACCATTTCAAATAAAATCTAAAAATTCTTTCATTCACATTTACACAAGTACAAATTTTATTCATACGTTTTTTAAATCAAATCTGCACAAATGTTCCTCCTACAGCTTTTTCTTGCCATCCCAAAGCTCTCTTTGCTACTATTAAGACCTTCACACAGCTCTTCCAAAATCTGTGCACCTTTCGCACACTAGCACCATGTCTTTCCTTCACTAGTGTTGCTCAAACCTACAATATAAACCCCCAATGAATACCTCTATATAGGTGTCTTTCTCCTTTCCATTCTTCACAAACTCCTTTCCACATTTTTCTTCGAAAACCCGGAAAAATATGCATTAAAATCATCATTTTTTGTCCCAGAATGGATGCCCAACTCTCCCCAAGAATAGATATACATAATTTGAGTTTATGCAGCATTAAATGAGATGTTTTAAGCTTCCATTAACTCCTCCAAATGTTGTCTTTACTCCTAGGGGCATTTTTCTCTATTCTAAGCATTTTAAAAGCTCTAAAATCTTTATTTTTTGCCTCTCTTTTTTTCCAAACACCCCTCATATTATTTATGCAATAGATAAATAATTAATGAAGGATTAAAACTAATATTTAATTTCCATGACCCTCATAATACCCTTCAACAATAAAATTTCTCAAATTGGTACTTTGGAAGTGTCGAATTAGGTGCTGACTGGTGAAAAATAAAAATAAAGATCTTTGATTCACACAAAAATTGGCATGCAAGCTTGGAATGGTATCCCATGGACCCCTGCAAAAGGATTTTTTTCCAAACCTTCACGGATTTTAGAATTTTAAACTTTTTAAAAATTATCAACATTATTTTAACAAACTTCCAATATTAAAATCTCTCAAACTGGAAAAGGTATGACTTTGATTCTTTTTTCACATTTCACATGCCATCTCCATGAATACCCCTACCAAATTATTTTACTCCAATCTGTTGATGGTTGTTTATGACCGCACCGGCATAGAATAAAGTTTCCAATGGTAACTCTATCCTCTCTTGATCAAAGTATTCTATATGCTAAGATTGCATGAAAGATCATACGTTCAACTCCAAGGTTCCTTATACAAGGGGATAGCCTCAGTTGGCTCGATGTGATTTGTTGGTTATTTCAAGGGGACTTACGTGAGTTGCTCATTCAAAAGAAAAGGATTCTCAAATTTTAGGAGATTTGTCAGTGAAGCTCGGGTTCTTAGACTAACCGGATAATGCTGAATTTAGCAGGATGCAAGGATAGAGATTCTACTTTCTACTCCTAAAGGTGGGACATGAGGATCAATTTCAACAAGTTTTGAACCAAATTTTTCTTTTCCTCCCTTCAAACAGCTTCTACAAAACCAGTGCAATATTCAAAGGATGGGTAGGATATTCAGACTATGACACGACATGCACACACCATCACGATGATGCATATGGACATATGAATTATAGTCGAAGTTAAGCTCAAACTAATCCAGTCGACCATGCAAGGCGGACTCGCCATCAACAAGCCCACTAGTGGTATGGATGAATGAAACTTGCTCAAATCAAACAACGTATTCCACAATTAACAGCTACTTTCATGAAATAAAAGTCTACTTTACTCTATTTACTTGAATTAGAAAGACGAAAAAGCCTTGCTAGCTACCACAATAAAAGATAGAACCACCAAGCAATGATAAACCTTTGTATTATGAGATTTTTCCACAACAACTTCTTACAAAACTTTCAAAGGGAAAAATTTCTTTCCTTTTCAAACTATACTATGCTACTTCTATGCTAACTCTCTATTCTAACTTTTATCCTTGATTTGTCTAACTCTCTAATATTTTACAAACAAGGGGGGATGCCCCTTTTATGGCAAGCCCATTTCAGTGGATGGCTTAGATTCTATTACAAAGAAGGGCTCAAATCGAGCCACATATTCCCTAATTAGGGTTTTTTCCCTAAAAACCGCCATAGAGAGGAGTGGGGTAATAAATGTACAAGAGATTCTCCACTCCTTTGCAGAAACCTCCATGAGCAATTAATGCCCACTATCCTCTAGAAGATTCTCATCTAGAAATGTGTTCTCACTGTTCTACCTACCAATTTTTTTGCGCTAGGAGGAGGCAAGCACACAATAATACTCAGTTTGAACCCTCCTTGCAAAAAAAAAAAATTCTCGTTAAGTCCTCCTGTTGCTTTAATTCTTCGACGCACTTCTTCCTCGTAAGTTTCATATTTCTCTAGCCCAATGCCTTGGGTGCATATGCCTCTTTCGCATCACATTCTTAATGCCTTAACCTCGGTTTTCATCCTACAAAACAAAAGGAAGAGCATCAGAACACTTATAACATAAATTCACCTGACTTACCCAATTTCCATGTTCTAATTTCCAAGGTTTGCTTGACCTCTAGATCTGATAAAATTCATCACTTTTGTAGCAAAATTTCATAACTTATCAACATTTGCGTGCTAGGGAGCATGTCATCTTGATATTTTCATCCTCCTTCCTTAGCAATTTCATTCACCTATCTTTTCCACCTTCTTTTATGACTTGATGACTTAGATAAAATTCCACTCATCCTGAGCTTGAGTGCATTTTTACCCCCTCTGCCTTCCTTTTCCATGCCTTAGAAAATTTATCCATCTGAGCCTTAGGAAATTTTTTAAATAGGTGCCAGGCTAAAATCTTCGTCAAAACAACACGAGCAAGGTGTGGAAGAATTTTAAATCATCTCCCAGTGGGAAATGTCCAATACCTAGAAGAAATTTCCCCTCATAAATCATCATTTTCATGTGTATCCAAATGAAGGGGTAAGTTTAATTTTTATTATTTTTGAAAAATAATAAAAATTTATAAGGTTTATTCCATTTTGTTTGGGTGCACTTCACACCTGTAGCCTTCACTTTTCATGCCTTGGCATTCTTCCTTGATTTCTTGAAGATATTCCCTTCATGCTCATGGGCGTATTTCATCTTGTACTTGGAAATTTTGATGTTACCTCTTCTAGGCATATTTTCCAATTTCACCTTACAATGCCTTAGAAACTTTTAATTCAATCAACTTTACCCTGGGCACACTTCATTTTACCTTCACTCTCTAGACATTTCCCACACCAAGACCTCTATCTCACCTTTACCACCAACAAGGACGCATTTCATGTGTCAACTTTCACCTAAGGGCGCATTTAGGGGGTGGAGAAGGAAATCCGCCAACACTTACATTTTATTCACCTCTTCGTTGGGCGCATTTTACCTAGGCTACTTCCACTTTATGACTTAGAAATATTTTTTAGTCATGTTCCTTGCTTGGGCGCATTTAGCTAGGGGAGCTTCCTTTCTTCATGCCTTAGACATTTTTGAAGGCTTTTCTTGACCACTTCAACCTAGGCGCATTTCAGCCCATGAGCTTTCATTTTCATGCCTTAGGAAACTTTCAACCAGCAAGCTACCTTGGGCGCATTTGGAGGGAGCTACTCTTATTTTGACGTAGAAAATATTTGACTCCTTCTTGAGGGCGCATTTTTCCCCTAGAGCTTTCATGTTTTAAGACTTAGAAACTTTCTCCAACTCCCATTCCCTTTTGGGTGCATTTACTACCATGTGCTTTTGTTTTCTTGCCTTAGAAACCTTTTCAACACCTATAACCCTTGTTGGGAGCATTTCACCTGCCAAGCATCCATTTTACATGCCTTAGAATAATCTTGGACTCCACATTATCCCTTGGGTGTATTTGGAGTATGCAGCTTCAAGTTTGATGTCTTAGAAAATATTTTCATGTCCTCTACCACCTTGGGGCACATTTGAGGGTATGAGCTGCAATTTTTCATGACTCAAAATATTTTTACCAACATCCTCTCAACCTTGGGTGCATTTCACCTAGCGAGGAGGAACTTTCAACACTTAGAAACATTTTCATCAACTCCTTGCTTACTCCATGACTTGGGCGCATTTGAGGTAGGGAGGAGGATTTTTTCCAACACTTAGAATAATTTCTTTCAAGCCTCCTCCCTCAAGGGCGCATTTAGGGGGGAACTTTTATTTTGACACTTAGAAAATATTTGAACTCCTTCACTTGATGGGCACATCTAGCATGGTGGGCTCTCACTTTCTAATGCCTTAGCATTTTTACTTGATATCCTTGCTAGAGGGCGCATTTTAGAGGGTCCACTTTCGTTTTCAACACTTAGCAATTTCCTTCCTTTAACCCCTTCATGTTTGCACGCATTTTACCCCATGGGCTTCCATTTACTTGCCTTAGGCATTTTTCTAAGTCATCACACAAGTTGGGTGCATTTAGGCAAGCATGCTTTCATCTTCAACACTTAGGCATTTTTCCTATGTGCTACTTTTCATGACTTCAAAAATTCTAAGTCCCTTCCTTTTTGAGGGCACATTCTAGAGGGGAGGCTTCCATTTCACACTTAGAATTATTTTCAACATTTTACTTGCTTACACCTTGAGGGTGCATTTCCTTAGTGGTGGAGGAACTTTCAATGCCTTGAGATTTTTCTTTCACCTCCCTTGTAGCCTTTGGAACATTTCACCTAGGAAGGAGGAAATTTCATTGCCTTAGAAATTTTCTTGCCATGTCTTCTCAGCTTGGGCACATTTGAGGTAGGGTGGAGGAATTTTCATTACATATTTGAGCGCATTTCACTAGGCCTCACTTCAAGGGTGCATTTGAGGGTATGAGGAGGAATTTCTCATACTTAGAATTTTTTTGATGCCAGTCTTTATGCTTGGGCTCATTTCATACTTCTTCCTGCCAGTTTCCATTCGTGGACTTAGAATTTTCAACGCTCTCAGCTACCTCTTGCCACTCTATTTTTAGTAAATTTTGGAGATGTATGACTCCTCATGGCTTTCCACCCATCCTGACTCTAGAGCCAGAATGATATGCCTCCTGTGGACCTACTACCTTGTTTATACCTATTTCCCAAGATCATATGCTATTTTTAGCCCTCCTACTATTTTTAGCAAACCTTAAAATTGCTTGACTTTTGTAGCTTTGTTTGACTTGAAATTTTCACCATGTGATCCTCATCACTTGGTGAGCCTGTTCACACCTGCCTCACATGTTGAACTGCTATTTTATAGCCATGTTTTGGAGGTGACTTACTATAAATAGTAAGTGCTCGGATTGTGCCCAAATTTTACTGGTAGATTGCTTGAAGGATGCTGATCGTCATGGGATACCTTCATTTTTTGAAATTATGGATTTTTACCCCTCTTTTTAGGCACCGAAGTGGGAAACCCTAATCTAACTTGCATGTGGCTCAAATGACCTCTGTTTAAATTGATTTATGTTGCCTATTTCTTAGCCTGTTGAACTGAAGTGTCAGGTGGTTGCTGGGGTGAACCTGCTAAAAATAGTAAACGCCTGAAAAGTGACCAACCGACTGTCGGATGAGTTTGTATGTCAAACTACTTGAGGGATCTTAAAAAACCCAAAAAATTGGTCCACATGCAAGCATTGGCTAGAAATAGTAAGTCCCTGAAAAATTATCAACTCCGCTTGCATGTCATACCGTTGTGAAGCTCTCGAAAAACCCATAAGGAATATCCAGACATGCACTGAAAAACTCTGCATGCGAACCCTAAAAATAGCATTTGAAGGTTGAACTGCTAAAATTCATCATCCTGGATTGCATGCTTTATCACCGCAAAGGTCTTGAAAAACCCAGAAATATTCTCCAGACATGCATTTGAAAGGCATATGTTTAAACCCTGAAAATGGCTCCTGAAACCGGAACTGCTAAAAATAGCAAGTTGTCAGAATCTGTTCAAATTTTACATGCATGCATCTTGAAGTTACCTGAATGTGCTGAAGCAGTCAGAATCCCAAAATTCTGAAGAAAAGACCTTCCAATTAGGTACTTACTAAAAATAGTAAGTTGTCAGATTTCAATGAAAACTCAGTGGGAACCTATTGGAAGCCTCCTGATAGAAATGTTAAGCTCAGATATCAATTAGCCAACTCAATTTAACCTCCAATAAGCCTGAAGAATGAAAAGACCTAATTTCACAGACTTAGCTCAAATTTCAACTTAGTTCAAATGATAGGACATCCCCGAAAGGACAAAAAGATCAAAGAGAGAGATGCAGAACAAAACCAAAAGACCAAAATGGAGCAAAATTTAGGGGTTCCCCATCTGGATGGGGTGATGTGTGAAAAGGTCACAACACAATCCTTATGAATTTTTTAGAAATATTTTTTTTAAACTGCCTACGGAGCCTTAAAATGATAATCTGACAAAATTGACTTTAAGAAAATATGAACACACCAAGAGCTTTCCAAAGTTGAGAGATGCTACATGAACCCCAAATCACACCAAAATTAAAATTCAAACCTGAAGCTTGTTTTTGGTTGATGTTGATTGTCAATCTGCTCAGATGCTCCTGCATTAGACATTCCAGGTAGGAAAATTTTTGTGAGTAGAACTCACAAAATGGATTCAAGTAGTAGATTACTCTTTTAGGTTGTGGAAAACTTGCAGCAAACTCCATCACTGATTTAGACAAAAATAATTTCTTCCTTCATCTCTTCTAGCACTTAGCTAGGATACTTGCCATCCTCCTCCACCAAGTGTGCACTCTATTCATCCTTCCTTTTGTAGACTCACAACCACCATAGACCATCCTCCTTCACCATATCTCTTATTTCTTTCTTTCCTTCTTTGTGAGATCCAACCCACCACAAATTGACCACCTCCACCAAGTACCTCCTACACCATCATCTACAACCTCTATACATAAATATGCAACATTTGTGCATACTCATTTGCAACTACAACTATATCTTCTACTACTGCAATCTCTTCTTTAGATGGTAAATAATCATCACTTCTGAGCTTAAAATCAGAATTTACCTTTTTCTTCTTTGTTGCTCCAACATCACCTTCTTCATCCTCAAAACCCTACATTTATGCATCTTCACAAGGTTGTTCAAATTTTTTCCATGTATTCATGTCCTCCAAAGGACCATTTTCTATTGCATCCCCTTCTTCATTGTCTACATTGAAGATAACTTCATCCAACATTTTCCTCTCAAGTATCTTATACAACATCCTCATCTCTTCTTTCAACAAGAGATCATCCTCTTCCTCACCAACCCACTTGTTAAATCTAAGACCATCCATGTTCACAATTTTTGATTGCGAACCCTCTTCATCCACTTCACACAATGCACTCCATTCACATGTTATCTCTATAACTTGCACCTTGTCATATTCTTCACTTGTGTGGGCTACCCCCACATATTTTTCCTTACATTCAACCCCTAACAAAGGGTTGCAACACTCTTTATTTTTTCCCTTCTTTTTGTTGTCCTCTTATAAGAGATCATTCTTCTTCTCATATCTCTCTTCCCACATTCTTATTTCCTCTTTAATAATTTTTTCTAATATATTCACTTCAACCTGGAGCTTTTCAAACTCTTCACAATGCTTCTTATTTTCCATTTCTTCCCAATATTATTCTTAGAACAAAATTCTTATGGGCCTCCTCATGACCCATCCCATCTTCTTAGGTATATACTATCGCATGCTCGATGATTTTTCTGCACACTCCAACCCTCTAACTTCATTCTACACCCATAGGTCCTAGTATAGACTACCTCACATTCGGCGCTCTACCTATGCACTTAAGACCTCTAGCTCTAATACCACTGATGCAAACAAAATAACCACATACTATTGAATCACAAAACAACAAAGATTAAACAAAGAGAAAACCGTTTCAAATCAAATCTAAAGCTTCTTTCATTCACATTTACACAAGTTAAAAATTTCTCAATACATTTTTGAAATCAAATCTGCAGAAATGTTCTCCCTGTAGCTTTTTCTTTCCGTCCCAAAGCTCGCATTGCTACTATTAAGACCTTCACACAACTCTTCCAAAATCTATGCACCTTTCACACACTAGCACCTTGTCTTTTCTTCACTAGCGCTGCTCAAACCTACAACATAAACCCCCCAATGAATACTTCTATAGAGGTATATTTCTCCTTCCCATTCCTCACAAACTCCTTTCCACGTTTTTCTTTAAAACCCCCCAAAACTATGCATTAAAATCATCAAATTTTTCCCCAAAATGGATGCCCAACTCTTCCCAAAATTATTTATACATATTTTGAGTTTATGTAGCATTAAATGAGATTTTTTAAGCCTCCCTTAACTCCTCCAAGTGTTATTTTTACTCTCAGGGGTGTTTTCCTCTATTCTGGGCATTTTAAAAGCTCTAAGATCTTGATTTTTTGCCTCTTTTTTGTTCTAAATGCCCCCCATATTATTTATGCAATAGATAAATAGTTAATGAAGAAATAAAAACTAATATTTAATTTCCATGAACCTCATAATACCCTTCCATAATAAAATTTCTCAAATTGGTACTTTAGGAGTGTCGAATCGAGTGTCGACAAGCAAAAAAAATGAAAGTTTTTTCATTCGCACAAAAATTGGAATGTAAGCTTGGAATAGTATCCCATGGACTCTACAAAAGGATCTTTCCCAAAATTTCATGGATTTTAGAATTTTGAACATTTTTGAAAATTATCGACATTATTTTAACAAACTTCCGATATTAAAATCTCTCAAACTGGAAAAGGTATGAATTTGATTCTTTTTGCAAATTTCACATGCCACCTCCATGAATACCCCTACCAAAATATTTTACTCCAATTCTTATCAATTTTTCAGAAATACTTTCTGAAAACTACCTACAGAGCCTTAAAATGACAATCTGGCAAAATTGACTTTAAGAAAATCTAAACACACCAAGAGCTTTCCAAAGCTGAGAGATTCTACATGAACCCCAAAACACACCAAAACTGAAATTCAAACTTGAAGCTTGTTTTTGGCTAATGTTGATTGTCAATTTGTCTGGATGCTCCTGCATCAATGCAATAAATTTAAATTTGGAAAGTTTCGAGTATATTAAAGATAGATTGGTATTTTAAATATATTTTATATCCATTTGAGATTTCACAATTTGAAAGTCTAGTTTACGAAAATAGTACTTGAAGGAGTTAATGGAGTAAAATCACCATCAACAAAATTAGTGCTAGAAGGAGGGTCATCCTAAACCTAGGCAAGCTAGAAAATATAATTTCCTTCTCTTATGAAAGATACTCTAAAGTTGTATTCTATACGATTCAAATTATCCTATCTAGGTAAGACATCTAAATTTACCTCCTGAATTTTTTTTTTTATTTAATTTGATAAATATTAATATTTATTTAAGAAATTTTATTACAATTTCACGTGAAACCCTTAGGAACATGGTAATGGATATAGAGAGGATATTTGTTGAAATATATTCGAGTAATAAGATGACAAAATAAATTGATCTAAAATTACTTGGAAAGATATTTAGAAGTAACCATTAGATTAATAAAAATATATTATTTGCATTGTTATAATCAATTAAAGATAGAGTATAAAACTAAAGAGTTCAAGAACTTAGTTCCAAAAATTATTTCATCTCATTTAAAATGGTTGAAGATAGTCCTCAACACCAATTGATAGGATGTTTATTTGATTTATCTCCTAATAGCCCAAAGAAAATAGAGGAAAATATTTTAAAAGGTAATCATGTCTCAAAGGAATAACTAGCTATTTTATTAGGATTTAAGAGTGAGGAAGATAAAATAAAGAAAGAAAAGAAGTTGAATCAAGTTAAGGTTGTTTGGGAGGAGGTAGGGTTTCCTTGAGGTATAAGGTTCAAAAGTAAATAGATGTAAAATTCTAAAAATATTAGCACTATCATATGTTAAAGGATTTTTTAGAGGTTTCAATTGTTTTAGATCAATATCTATTATTTTACAAATATTTTTTTACATTAGAAGTGGGAATAGTAATGAGAATTATGTGAGAAAATTTTCTATTATTTCCTCTCCTAAAAATGAATGGATGAAAATAAAAGTTTGAAAAACATAATTCAAAATGAATGCATCTCTAAAATTGGTGTTGTAATTAAACTTTTTTTTAAATGATTAAATACAATATTTACTAGCTATTAGTATTTTAGAGAGTATTTTTGTTTGATATGGGTTATATTATAATTTGGGATAGGATGTAGTATCTCATATTTTAGTATGTGCAACCCTTTTTTAGCTACATATATGCATTATTTTTCTAATTATTTTTTATATATTACAATTTTTTATTTCAATGGATAACTCTTATATAGATTTCCCACTTCTTTATTATTAAAAACTCTAGAACAAGAATAAACTTTATGGCTTATCAAACTAAATTAAAATTGAGTCAAATATGGTAGCTTACTAGTAGAGTTCATCTTCGTTATTTTTTAATAAAAATAAAAGATCTATTTAATCACAAGAATATGTTACAAGAAGTACAAAAATAATATCCAAATAAACATAACACACTAGCCCCAATAGCCCCAAGAGAGGTCTAAGAGAGAAAAATAAATGTTTAAAAGAATTAATTATATTGAAGGTGTTCCTTATATGAAGTGAATGACCTTATTTTTAAAATCAAAGGTTGAAAATTGTAAAGAAGGATGCAAGACTTCTTTTTTTTTTTTTGATAAAAGGCTTTATGCCGACATATATTATATTATAATGAGAGCTTACAAAATTTAATTCAATGACTGGGAATGTTGCACCTGTCAACATCCTATGTGGCTATGTCATTGAACTCTATCATCTAATTTCAATGATTTACATTATATGGCATATGTAAAACATGCATCATTATAATGCTTACTATCCATATTTTGTTTACAAAAAGGATTTAGCATAATATTATTCTAGCCTATATGCTACAATATGTGTTATAATATGTGCTAATACCTGTGGATGTAGCATTATATTGACTAAACATTACCAACTGAAGAACTTTCTCTTTCTCCTTTCTTCATAACCTGCATTGTTGGGATGTTGGACTGTGAAGCTACAGTGATATTCATGTCTGGTATATAAACCTTCACTTGTTGTTCTCTTATCTTTCCATCTTCAACTAGAGATTCTTTAGTAGCCACTATCTCCTATTTTTTTGTTGTCTTGTTGTCACTTTCTGCTTGATGGTAGTGGTGCGAGAGAAGGAAATATAAAGCATGATACTTTGGTTTGAAGGTTCTTTCCATGTCATCATCAATTTCCTAGTGATTTCTTGATAATGCTTTGTACAGGTGGTTGGGTTTTTCATACTCCAGTGACAACTTTAGATCTATGTAAATGTTTCTAAAACTAATTTTATGATGAAGGTAATGCCTTGGAAAGATTCCCCCTATGTATGCTTCTCCTTTCCAAAGACTGTATTGTTGTATTCTTTTGAGCAGTGCATTATCCTGCAGAAAGACTTCATGAACACATGCCTCTGAAATATTCTTTGTATCTTGATAGTTTGGGTTCAAATCCAACACATTTGATACAAAGATCAATACTAAATCTGAAGGGAAGATCATCTTTGTGCTGAAGGATGCAGTATTTCTTCACCTAGCAGAGTTTTGAAAAATTTCGAGAGTGTCTCTCTTTCCAAACCTTTTGTGAATGGAAGCTCCCAATCTAGGATTGGAAATGGCACCCTCTGGTTACACGACATGAACTCCATGATCTCGACTAACATAGGTACCTGATGTCTCTCAAATCTTTTTTCAAATTTAGATGTCACTTCAATGTATACAGATTGCTTTCCTTCCACTATTCTGAAACCTCCTATTTAGGCCCGAACTACACACTTCCTTGCTTCATATTGTCTTATTCTAGCTCCTCCTATTCTAGCCTGAACAACACACTTCTTTTTCTGCTTCCAACGGTAATGTTGCTCGTTATGTCTCCAACACCCACACTTATTATTATGGAGTCATTTACCTTGCTTTACTGCTACCTTCTTCTCTGCCTCGTACTGCAGTTGATATAAATCTAACCATTTATCTTGCTCCCTGTAATTCCTCCAATTTTCAAATTGTTTTTATAAACTTAGATTTTCAAATAAATAATAATAATTTTTTATATGTATTTTTTAAATAATAATATTGATAATAATAAATCAATAATTATGAATTGGATTTTTATCTTTTGAATAGGTTTCATTTTATTTTTCACTTTTAAATTTTGATGTTACTTGTAATTTTAATATAAAATTAGAATTTTACTTTTAACAATTTTAATATAGTTTTTTAAATTTTTAATATTTTACTTGAAATACAATTTTACTATTAAAAATTTAATGTATTTAATAATATATATATATCTAATAAAATATTAAATTTATGTTTCTTGATTCAGGTAAAAGCAGAATTTGAAGGGACCTAAAACCCTTTACAACCAAGAACAAAGTTGCAAGAAAAACAACTTAAAAAATGCTTTACTTTTATATTTAACCATTTTTTAACTTGATAATTTTATTATTTGTTATTAATATTTAAAATTATTATGTTTATTAATATTTGAATTTTGATATATTTTGAATTTACTTTGAGTTTATTCTATTTTCGTTTTAAATTTAGATTTAAGTTTGAAATTTATTTTTACTATTCATCTTTTTATGAAATTACAATAATACTTAAAAAAATATTAATATTAATTTAAATTATAATTATTTATCTTATTGAAACTTTAATTAAATTGTAGAATAACCCTATTTGAGATTTTTGTTATATAATTTATATAATAAAATAAATTTTAAACTTAAAATAGAAATTAAAAATTAAAGAGAGAGAGAAAGAAGGTACCTTTAATTAGTCATTTCATGCCAACAATCCAAGGATATCACGTCCCTAGGGAGTTATGCTCAAGGTAGCATGTAATTTGATTAAGGATATAACTTGGCCATAAAACCTCTTCAGTGTACCCATTGCACACTTAGGAGGAAAATAGATCTAGAGAGAGAAAGAAAATAGAGAGAGAGAAATAGAAAGGGAGACAAAGGGATAAAAAGAGCGAGAGGTACCAAAATAGAGGTATAGATATAAAGGAATAGATATGGAGAGATAAAGAGATAGAGATGGGAAGATAGACAAAGAAAGAGAGAAAAATAGAGGATTCTAGAGACATATATAACCACATATAGATAGAGATAGAGAGATAAAGAGAAATATGATACAAAGATATATATAGAGTTCAAGAGATCGAGAGATAAAAAGGGAAAGGGAGATTGAGAGGGGGGATATAAATAGGGATAGAAAAAAATAGTAAGGGGAGAAAGATAGGGAGATGGAAATAAATAAAGAGAATATAAATGAGATAAATATAGATAGAGGAAGAGAGAATGGAAGACAAATATAGAGAGAAATAGGGGAGAGAGAGAAAGAGAGAGATTGAGAGATAATAAAAAATATAAAGATAGAGAGGGAGATAGAGATATAAAGAGACCTCTCTCTCTCTCTCTTTCTCCTCCCATATCTCTCTCTATATATCTCCCCATATGTAACTCTCCTTATATTTCTCTATATATCTCCCTCTCTCTATCTCTCTCTATATAACTCCCTATCTATATCTGTATATCCCTCCATATCTCCCTCTCATTTTCTTCCTCTCTCTTTGTATCCCCCTCTTTCTATATATATTTCTCTCTCCCTCTCTATCTCTCTCCCTATTTTCTAGTTATTTTTATGGGAACAAAACTTAATATTACCACTCACCAATGAATATGACAGGATTCAATGGTTAGCAAGGGTAAGGATTGTCCAACACATAATTAAAGGTTCTGAGGCCCTTGCTTCTTCCCTTCAAGCTCTATGAAACTCAAGAGGGTGATCCCTAGTACTTTTTTCATAATGATACTCCTAGGTCATTTATATCAGTAATACTACAATATACACAGATGATTCTCATAATAGATGCTCAATTAGAAACTATATCAAAGAAGTTGGTTGGTTCTCAAACATAAGTCACACTTAGAGCATGAGAATGACAAAACCTTATAACTCTATAACCCTTTATAGAATTTGATTTGATGAATGGGTAATGACCGAGTTAATCAACATAGTACAATATAACTACTTATCTTAGTCCAGTGCCTAATCCTTGGAATGGAGTCAATATCAATACCTACATAATATGATAGCAATTTCCACACCTAACAATATATGAAGCTCTAAAATGTTGCATTACATTATTTCAACATTGAATTTTAACCCTTCTCACTAACATCCTAGCATTAAGTTTACTACAAATTTACATCCATATTCAAGTATCTACATTAATTCCTTGAATTAATAAAAAAGAATAGAGCCACACATCCATCTGAAATTGATAGAGAAAAATAAGATAACCCTAATTATAATATTTATAACTTGTAAAACTATTACATAGGAGATCAAAATGGTGTTGAACTTGCACTATTTCTATTTTATATTGCTAGAATTACCATTAAGATTACATATATGTATTGGCAGACCTGAACTTAAGACATATTACTAGACTATTCAGTATCCCTTTTAATCCTTGTGTAACTAAATCCTAGAATAACTCACTACCCAACCTCTCACATTTAGGCCCTGGAATCCCATTTATAAAGACATGGGAGCAACAAGCAATAGGTTGAATTTCAATTACATTTGCATTTGAGGGAAAATTTCACCCTAATTTCAAAGATATTCTCTAGATGGTTACACTTAATCATTTTAATTCAAGGGATCATTCATTTGTGCAACATCATCAAAATCCCATGTCCACGTAGACCAAAGAATATTTTCCACAAGTACTAGGGGAAAAAACTCACACACTTCTTGGAAAAATCATATTTGTCATTAAGGATACAGATTCCAACACTTCTCCATCATAGAAACCCAAAATACATCCACATCAGTACCAAAGATTAAAAAATGACACACATGATGAAGAAAGCAATCCTGATGTAGTGGCAATGGTGTCATCAAAAACAAAAAATGGGTTGAGACGTTACTCTAATTCATAAAAATTAGAGTATGCTCACCCTCCTCATGTTTGTGCTAAAACTAGAGAAGCTACTACTCCTCCTTCATCAAATTCTTCAGATGACACCAAAGAAAGAAGTTAGTGGTCGTACTCTAGGTAAATATCACCTCCACCCTTTGAAGGGCTATCAAAAACCTTAATGGGAGAAATGTGCCTCCCCAGGTATGCTTTATGATACTTGTTTCTTTTCTTTTCTATCTACTTATTCTCAACCAATTCCTTCCTTTTAAATTTTACCAATTCTTTAGGAATGGTCTTGCTCCTTAGGTGGTAACTACTCCTGACACCACCCTTCTTGGATTTCTTGCATGCTTTCTTCTCCATTGGTGCTTCAGGACCTCCTAATATCTCATTTTCATTTTCAAGAGCATTTTATGAGGAATCAAACATATTAAGTCTCCTAGACCTTTAGACAGGCTTGATAGACTCACTTGGCTTACTCATTGTTACAATGAACAAAACAAGAACAAGGAGACTCTTAATTGCAGAAAAAACCCTCACAGGTCTAATCTTAAAAAGACTTGATGAATAGACAACTCAAGCCTCCAAAATTCCAATTAACTCATGAAAAATATGTAGAAAATAAAACCTCACCACCCCAAGACTCAAATACCCATAGTCGTAATTGAAACAAGTAGGTATGAGCTCCTACTTACCCAGGGAAATTATTATCACGACACCTCTGCAACCCTTTACCAAAGAAATTCTTCATCAACCTTCTCACAGATGCAAACTCAATTTTCAGCTTGTGATTTCAAACTATGAAGAAGAATATGGCTAATGGTCCTCATTATATCAAGTATTGTAAGCATGCCAACCATTAATACTCAAGGAAAGCTTGTGCGAGTAAGCTAACAATTAGCTACTTGATTTTTGAACCTCAACTATTGATCACACATTAAGATAAATCAATGGATAATTAATCAGGGTGATTAATTATGACAAAGCTAATTGCATGTGCTTTATGCCTTTTCCTTAATCAAAAAATACCAAGTGGATAAACATCCACTCTATCTGCATATTAATCCTATATTTAGCATTAAAAGACCTTTCATGTCATGTTTACCCGCTCACCCATGGGAAATAATCCACTGGCAACTCATCACCACAAGATAGCAGGGAATGATCATGATTTAATCTTAGAAAATTGGCCCGTACCCTACCCTACTTCAATTTCACCTTCCTGTGTGTACCAGCGTCTAACAAAATTGATGATTGCAATCAAAAATATTTTCCCAAATCTCGTACACATGCCTAGAGAAATTAGTTATAAAATGGCACTGTTTTAGTCCCTATGTCACCTCTACCAAACTTAAGCAATACTTCATCTCCACTAAAATCCATTCAATTCATTGAGATATTCCATGTGGCAGTCACTTGGCAGCAAGGGTGGGACCCGCACGAGATAGCAGGGAGCAGTCTAGATTGACCTTCGTAACCCTCTATCAACCATCGATCCTAGCTCCACAATAATACTCAATTTCATTTAAGCCCAGTGGGCCCCTCCAAAAGGAAATAGGTGTCACACCGCCTGCTAACCCATGGCATTTTAAAAATACAAAATAAAATCAGACGAGGTGGTGGGGAATGGTTGATATTAAACCATGTCACCCAATGACCACTGTAGATTTCACCTTGATACTGCTCGCCAACCATTCAAAGGAACCTAAGCCCACTGGGGTAGAAGACACATGGCCTATTCTTGCTAGCCCATGCGATTAAAATAATAGAAAAATAAATAGAGCGAGTGCACAAGGAACGACTCAGATGAAGACACATCTTATAATATCGGGCACTGATCTTCCTCAAAGCCCCTCTTGCTAACCTTTTGAAAGCATTGGACCCACCGAAAAATGTGACACATGGAAACCACCCACCAGCCCATGTGAATATTTAAATGAGAAATGAAATAGGATGGGCGTGCAGGGAGTAGTCGAGATTTGTTCATGATGATCGAACGGTCATCACACAACAAAAATTTGCACATACCAAAAAATTTAGTTTTTAAAAGAGGCCCATCACTAAGTAGATGACAGTTAGAGACATGAATATATGGATTAAGTCCTAAGGTGAATATTAAAACCCAATCATAGGCTTAGGAAAAATATTTTTGAAGGACATCGACCTCGTAGAAATAATGACAATTTTTTAAAATGATTACGAGAACCGACCAATAATAATAGGACCAAGGGGTCGGTAAAATAAAAAAACTTGATGGCACAAGTCACAACTTAGATGACCAGGAACATGCACTAGAAGGTCAAAGACAAAATAGAACTCCAACCAAGACCCTCATACTTAAATATTTATTTGGAAGGGTTTTAGCAACACAAACCCTAAGCACTCGTGAGGAACATAACCCTAAGCCTAAAAAAAAGGGTCAAAGACAAAAATTGCAAGACTTTAAATGGAACCATAGTAAAATTTGGGGGGTTCCATCACTATATTTATCTTCTTACCTCTCCTTACATCTCTATCTCTCTTTCCCATATATCTTTCCCACTATATATATCTCTATATATCTCCCTCTTTCAATCCATATCTCTCCTTCTCTCCCTCTCTCCCTATCAATATTTATTTATATATCTCTCAACTTTTCTATCCTCTATATATTTCTCTCCCTCTCTCCCTCCCTCTCTATATATTTATATATATCTCTCCCTCTCTCTCTCTCTCTCTCTCTCTCTATATATATATATATATATATATCCCTCTCTATATCTATCTCGATATCTCTCACTTAGACACATACACACCTTGTTGTTAGGAAAATGTGTCTCAACCTTGCAATTATATAAGTTTTATTGTTGCTAGGATGTATATATATATATATATATATTATAGTTACAATATTGGTAGCACAGAGCAAAATGTGAGCATGTTAACAAAAACTCCTAAATGGCCAACAAACATTAAATAATGATATATTGTAAATCTAGACCGTTTGTTATTAGGTTTTAGATCTAATGGTAGATATTTTGTTGGCTTATCTTTCCCTAGAATGTAACCTTATTTTATGAGGGAATTGTATTACAACTATATTATTTTGATGTATTCTAAGATTCTGATAGCAGTTGTGTTGTCTCTTGATCTCTAGTGGTGATAGTCTTGTGAGAATCTTGCTATGCAAGTATATTGTAATCTTTGTGATTTCTGAATAATATATTAGGTGGATTTTGGAGTGTGAGGTTTTTCTCTCGAAAGGTTTTTCCTCATGTAAATCATTGTGTTGTGGTATGCATGATATTTATGTATTACTTTTAATTTTTTGTAACTATTAAAGATCTATAAAGTTTTTCATTATTATCCTTTCAAGATTAGTGTAGGAAGTTTTTTTCTACCTAAGCTTCCTTATAGGTTGTATTAGATCCTAATCACCTTTGGTTTTAGTTGTGGATTGTTGGATTTTTTGAACTAATCCATATTTGAGTGGGATCTTGTGCAAAAGACACTTTGTGATCTTGTTGCAAGAATTTTCAGATGGTAAGTTCATCAAGGAGAATAGAGGTGGAGAAATTTTTTGGAAATAATTTTTAGATGTGGAAGCTAAAATGGAAGATCTGTTGATAAATTGAGATTTGTAGGATGTTGTTGATGAGAATGTTTCAAGGCCTATAGATCCTACTCAGGCTGCTCAATATGATGGTATGGATCATAAATCCAAGGGTCTAATAAGATGTTTCTTGGCAGACTCTATTTTAATCAATGTCCATGAGGAAACCTCCACACAAAAACTATGCAAGAAACTTGGTGAGATGTATCAAGCCAAATCTTTAGTGAATAAAATTTTATTGAGGAATAAATTGTATTCCTTGAGAATGGAAGAGGGTGGATGAATCATAGACTACCTGGAAGCATTCAATATGTTAGTGGCTCAATTGGAATCAATTGTTGTCAAAATGGATGAGGAGGAAAAATGTCAGATCTTGCATTGTTCTTTGTCTAATTCATGGGATTATATTGTTATGGCTATTGGGAGTACTTTTGTTATTTTGAAGACTGGAGATTCGGTGGGTGATTTTCTTTTT
Source organism: Sequoiadendron giganteum (assembly GCA_007115665.2). NCBI lineage: Eukaryota > Viridiplantae > Streptophyta > Pinopsida > Cupressales > Cupressaceae > Sequoiadendron > Sequoiadendron giganteum. The sequence goes on from CM021109.1 coordinate 105,869,064, forward strand.
GAAGAGATGAGGAGGAAGGTATCCATTACTACCAAGGATGCCCTAAATGTCTGTGGAAGACCTAAGGAAAAAGGAAAGAAGAATGAGAACCATGACAAATCCAAGTACAAAGGGAGATCTAAATCTCCTAGAAAGTCCGAAGTTATTTGTTGTAACTATGGTAAGCTTGGACATGTTTGTAATGAATACAAAGACAAAAAGAAGAAGAAAAAGAATAAATTTGATTTTGATTCTAAGTCTGAGAAGTGTTGATGGTGAAAATGACAAAAACAACATTAAAACAGAATATTTCTACTCTATTTCTCCTGAAAAAGACAGACAACATATAGTAGCCTAACTCCCAAGGTCCTAGTAGTTGGTTCTCAACTGTCTGGTGTCACTCAATCGGTTCATGCAACTGTAATGTTCAAGGGGCCTATGTTGGTAACAAAAGGTTCAAGCAATGACTCATTTTATCAAAATCATTCTCGTAAATAAAGGGGGTTTCAAACAAAAGAAAAAGATAGATCAAAGGGGTAAACCAGTAAGTATGATTCAAATTTATCTAGCATTCGAACATATACTTTCAACAATGAATGTTTTCTAACAAATCACAAAACCAAACCATGACACAATTTATAGAATAAACTATACCATTTCATACATCTAAGGTGCTTAATTTAATACCACTATTCGCATATCACAACTATCTCCAAGATTTCAAAACACACATCCATTCATTGCCAAGGTCATAGATCAACAGACTTTAATAACTTCAATTCAATGATAATCTAACACAATAATCCTTAAATCTGGTTTCTTCTAATGACTTTCATCACATAAGAAACTAGCATGCTTCAACACAATCACTGGCATTCAGATAGATTATAAATTATCAGCCTTACCAAGCAAAACAACTCAATTCTAACACCATATTGCGAGAAAACCCATAATTTTATTTACTATAAAGTATCTAGTAACAATGTATCTCAGTAATCACTACAAAATTCTATCTCCTAATATTAGGTAAGCCAATTCTATTCTCAATTAGCCGACCCCTTACAATATGATACCCACAAGGTATTTATAGATATACAAAATTCGAACTCCACTTCTATTTTAAGTCATCCACCTTGTTAGGAACAAAAAACTTTCTTGGAAACTCAGATCAATTTGATCTTGACTTATTACATTAAGCGTTTAGTTTAGACTGGAGAATAGAAAAACAAAAGAGAAACATGGCATGTGCCTCAAAACTATCAGTGTTGCATGCAACATGCAAAGAAGAGGGAAATCATGCATGTGGGAGATTTATGCATGTTAGGCTGGATCTGCAATGAACTCATCATAACTGGCGAAGACTTATTGTAATGTATCTATTTCTGGTCCATCAAACCAACTATCCTCAAATTTAATTTGTTCCAACTCTTCTGCAGCAAACCCTCTCATAATTTTCATCTTTGCCAATTCTCTTCTAGCAACTTTTATTTCTTCTTTGAAATCCATTAATCGATCTATCATCAAATCTTCCCCATCATCTCCTTTTTGCATGAGTCCTCTAAATCTTTCATCCCATTTCTCTTTTATTTGACTCAAAGGCATGCCTTCTTTTGTTAATACATTTACATCTACAATGATAGCAATAAGAGCTTCCAGCTCCTAAAACTGTTCAGTCAGATTATTAACAGCCTCTTGAACCTCATTCTTATGTTTACACAAGAAATATGCTCTGAATCGAAGTATACGAGAGCTTTTTCCAACAAAATCTTTATCCTCCTCCTCAAGTATTGACTATTCAAGAAGATTAGTCAAAGGTAATGTATTAACTTTCTCCAATTTCTAACTGTATTCTTTATATTCTTCTTCTTGTTTCTCTGATGCTTCAATGTATTGATGCATTTCTCTTATTAACCCTTTCATGCCTTTGTAAACTTCAAAATCCTCAACCAAAACTTCCCCTACCTCTCGATTCAACTTGTCCATCCACCTATCTACCATCTCCACATTGCCTCTTACCTGCACCAAATCATCTACCTCCTTTTTACTTAACAAAATAGGAGTCTCAATGGTCGTTACCTATTGTGATCACGGAGAGGAGACACTTTTCAAGAATGAATGTAATTGATCCAACTGAGCCTTAATCTCATCCTTCTTTTGTTTATCCTTTATCATTCTTGACTTGGTTGTTGAAGCCACCACATCAATTAGGTTCATCTGTTGATTCCTAGTGGGCCTTCCCAAGTTAACAGTACTCAACTGATAATCTATCAGCTACATATCCCCTACCTCCTTTTCTGTCATTGGCATGGCACACTCAGCAACAATCTCTCCTTTTTCCATGAGTCTGGTAGAGTGTAGGATCTTGGCCTTCTTTTTAGGCCTCTCTTGTTCAATCTCCTTCATCATATCCTCCCAATTGAGATATTTTGAAGGTGTTACTGCCCTTTTTTGTAGATCCAATTTTAGCCGAGTGGGAGCACTTGGAGCAGTAGTCATCATAGAGGAAGAGGAAGTAATGGTAGAAGGTGGCTGCATATTTACTTGGGGTTGAGAATCACCCCTTGCTTTCTCTTGCTATTCTTGCACCACATGCATCTGCACAATATTTTCAGCCTCTTCCCTATCTTTATGTTCGTGTGTCTTCTTATCTTCCTCTTCTTTCTTCAACTTCTCTTCCTTCAATCAATCTCTCTCCACTTTTTCTCTTTCCAATCTTTCTTTTTCTAAATTTTCTTCCTCTAGAGCTTCCTTTTCCAATTTCTCTTTCTCTAAAGCCTCTAGTCTTTCTCTCTCAAGCCTTTCTGCCTCCAAAGCCTTAAGTGTTTTTTCCTTTGCTTCTTCTTCCTGTTGTTTCTTAACCAACTCCTCGGCCTCTCTTTCCTTTCGTAATTGTTATGCTTCTCCTTCCTTTTCGCGAGCTTCCTCAGCAAGTTTTAACTTGGCAACCAAGATTTCTTTCTCCCTCTGGTTTCTTGCCTTCTCTTCTTCAAGGTCATGAATATTTTGTATTAGTTCCAACTTTTCATTCTCTCCTTTAACCTTGAGTTCATATTATTGTTTCCTTTTATGTCTCTCTACTTCATCAGTTGTTGCCTTTGCTTCAATTTTTTTGGCTTTTAATTGTTGTTGGTGCAGTATAGCATCAGCTTGTGTCTTGGCATCAATTTCCTTTTGTTTCTCTAAGACTGTAGACCTTGCATCAGAATCCTTTTTTGCTTCTTCAAACAGCATCCATTGATCTTCTTGTGTCAAAACCTGCTCAGTATCCTCTTCTAGAGGCATATTTTCTTGCATATCTTTTTTAGACTCAGTCTTATCTAAATCTATTCCAACATCATGAACCTCTACCCGTTTTCCCTTCATGGATTCAGCTATGTCATAAAGAGTTTCCCTTTCCACCTCTTTACCTCACAGCTTTTCTACTGGGACTTGAGTAGAAGATTCTCCTAAGGTCGATGTTGAAACAACTGATGCAATTTGAGCCTCTTCTTCTTGTGCTTCCTCTTCATCCCCTATTGCTTCAAGTTCCATCTCTTCAATGTCTGGGGGAAAGAACTCCAAAGGCTCTTTAGGAGGTGTCTTCCTTTTGATCCTCTTGTATCACTTACCCTTTTTAGGGGCTGGTCCTTGAGGAGCCTTGGTTCTTAACATCAGCAACTGCACACTCCTATCCAATACTATCCTTCCAATCTTCTTAATATCAATGGTTTCCTCAATATCCCAATCAATTGGATCCAGATTCTTGGTGCCAATGTTCAAAGCTTCATAGGATGGATCCAATACAATTCCATCATCCACCAATGTGTCAGGAATGTTATCTTTAACACCAAGTTCTAACATGAGTGAGACAAATAATATTTCATAATTCTTCTTTCTTAGATCATACTCATCTTGTCAGTCACTCCAGATGTCTTCTAACAAATTGAAATGTTTTTCAAACACCGAAGGCAACAAGGCATGCATCTTACCCTTTGGGTCAAAATACTTACAAGCTCATTATAAACCCAACTTCAACTATATCAGCTCCTTGTAAACCACCTTTGCTCCTACCAAATGCTGACATCCATACTCACCCAACTTCATGGGAAACTTGTGACATCTTGTCTTATGTTTTATTCCAAGTCGAGCATTGAATCCAAGAGCCTGATATACAAACTCCATCAACACTATCCTATTATTACAACACCTTGGAAGCAAATGTGGATGGCCTTCAAAACCAGCTAACCTGAAATATGTGAATTTAGGGTATTGAATGTACCAACATCCCCATTCAGCAATGAATGCCATGGATTCTTGACTCAACCAGTACCCTGCATCCCCATTCAATTGGTTGATGACTACATATATAAATGCATAATTGAATCTTCTGAAATGAGCCTCAGCAACTTGAAGAGACAACTGGTCATAATGCTCCCACACTTTCTTTTGTCCATCCAAGGCTCCCATTATTCCCACTCTATTCAAACTTGGTAAAATAACTACTCTTTCTACTACATACACAATATAACAAGTCATAAAGAAACATTTAGTCTGCCTAATATTGGTCAGTTGATCATGAATAGCATTTGACACTATCATCGGCCAATCAAACTGATGGGCTCCATTTAAGATTTTCTGGATGAAAGGAAACATCCACTCCTTGAACTGAAATGTATCTCTCTTCCCAAAAACTCTAGACAGCATCATGATTAAATTTGATACCTCCTTATAGACATTTTCCCTCTTTGGTTGGTCTGCAAGCTTGCTTAGAGACTTCTTTTCTATTTTCAACCACTTTTTGTTCAAATGAGACTTATTAGAGTTCTTATACTTACTATATTTCTCCAAGGCTTCTGCCTCATCCAACTGCACCAAACTCTTAGGATCTGGGACATTAAATATATTTTGAAATGCCTAAGGAGTGAGATCAATGATCACATTATTTTGGGAATCCATGCACTATCTAGTCGTAGGATTGTAGGCACTAGCTACTGTCAAGATCAACTCCGAACACTAGATTGATAAAGGAAATACAATGATATGTGCTAAGCCAGAATCAAAAATTCTGTGTCCTTCCTATTAGACTTTCTCGTTCTGCAAAGGTTTCTGCATATAACTCCTCAAAATTATATTCACCTAAATTGGTATCAGTGATGTTTGACCAATCTGATTCTACTTTGCTCACTTTCACCATGGGACTCTTGTGATTATACCTCAAGGTACAAGGTAATTGTTCAGGCTTGATCTTCTTTGGCTTAGGTGTTGCCTTTGATGTCCCTGCAGGTCGGTTCCTTTCAGCAGCTTCTCCTGATGTTCTTGACATTTTCTAACTTCCCTACCACAAAAAACTCTAATTAGATCTTTGCATATCATCATAAAACATGCTTTAAAACCATACCTTTCATGTATACATCAGAGGCGGAACCAGGCAGAAACATATTCTAAATAGTCTCTTTTAACACACTGCCGGGATTGGAGTTGAAACTGGAATGGTAACTCTACTAACAAGAAACAGGCTCGGAGCCGGAAATGGAAAGGTGATCGAAACCGGAATTAGAACCAGAATGGAAATGAACTTGGTTTCCTTCAGATTTTTCTATTTCATATTCTTATTTCATTCTGATTCTACTTCCGTCTCGATTATCGCTATTTTCAAGGAAGGCTTCTCACTATAAGCGGAGCTGGAGATGGGATGAAAATGAACTTGGTACCTTTTGGAAAATATAATTTTTAGTTCAAAATTGATTTTGTTTCTGCATCCACCCAGGTTGACCATGATGTCATAAACGACTTCATCAATTTAATGCAGAACTTCATGGTTTCAAACTAGGTGATTTTTAAAACGACATGGGGCTAACCTGGAACTCGATAGAACCATCCCCATATGAACAGGGGTGACTGCATTTTAGGGCATCGTATTTTAATGTTTTAAACGTGATCATAGAAATACACGAAACCCTAATCTAGAACATGCGATATAAAAATTAGGGCATAGATTTAACCTTTCATAATTTACCAGACTGAATGCACGACAAAAACCCAAAGTAAAAACAAGATTCGACTAACCCTAACTCACTGTAAAAACATGAATTTAATCTATCTCACTATGAAAAACCTAAACTAAATCTAGGCATTAAAAACCTTAACCCAGCATGACGCAATCACGATGAAACATGAAAGCGACCGTGCCCTAACTCACTATAAAACATGAAACGAAAAAGCAAAACAAGAACAACAAACAAAAGAAAGAACACAACGAAAAAGAACATGCAAACTTAAGAAAATGATCCCGTTCAAAGATCAGAAACTCTTAAACAAACAATACGAGCGAAAAAACAAAAGCAAAGGAACAAAACAAAAGGAAAGAACCCTACCTCGAATGCAAAAAAACCTAGCTAACCTTCTAAATTGATTCGCAACAATTATCTCCTTCTCCTTCAACTGATTCACTCAGATGGACTCCGCAGCAGCTCTATTTCACTCTTCAAGTTTTTAACAATGATATATTTAATCCTTAATGAAGGTAAAAATCCAAGTTCTTACCTATACCAAGTTGTTGTCATTAATGCATTAAATGCAGTTACGACGGAGTCAGATTTGAAAGAGAACGAACACTTCTCTACAATGCGACTTCAGTCAAAAATTCAATGACCTAGAAAATAGCGGGGGTGGAATTTAAAATGGAAACTAATCCGGAAACTTAAGAAATTTCCTAACTTCATTAGCATTCCGGCTCCAGATCCACTAACAAAGCACAAAACGAAACCAAACAAAAAGAGTAAAACAAGGACTTAGACTAAAACCAAAAGTTGAAAAAGCAGAGGCAGAGACAAGATGGATTTTGATTTTGAAATTTTTAATAAACACCAACTTAACATCCACTCCAGTTCCGACTCCGATAAAGACAAAACAAAAGGTCAACAAAGAAATACTGTCGGGATGAGACTCGAAATGAGTTTTGAAATAAGTTTCAGAACCCGATCCGGTTCCAGTTCAGATTCTGTTTCTTGTTAGTAGAGTTACCATTCCAATTTCAACTCCAATCCCGGTAGACTAAAACAAAGATAAATAAAGTTTTTGCAAGAAAAAGACTCCAAACTTTGTTTGAAAAACAACAAGAGATAAAAATTAACAAAGGGGGACCCATTTTGAACATGGAAAAATATGGGGTGGTTATGCAAGGCATAATAAGAAGGAAGATGGTGACGTATTCATTGTAGCTTTGACAATTCATGCAAGTAATGATACATGGTTAATTGACTCATGTGCATCATTTCATATGACCCTTAATAGAGATTGGTTTTCTAAATATGAAGAATTTGATGGAGGTAAGGTGTGCTTGGGTGATGACTCTTATTTAAATATTGTTGGTTGTGGTAAAGTTAAAATCAGGTTTCCTAGTGGTAGAATAAAAAGGATTAATGGTGTGTTGCATACCCCTTGATTAGCATGAAATGTTTTATCTATGAGACTAATAGATGTGGGTGTGTAGTTAGTATATTCTAATGCAAGATGCAAGACAGTTAGAGGTGTCATATACAACACATTATATAAGCTTGATGCTTGCATTGTCGAGAGCAATAGTACTTCTATGAAAAACAAGTTTGTGGAAGAGGTGAGGGTTTCTTCTTTAGTAGATGGCCATGGCTTTTGGGTACCCAAGGGTGCTCTTTCTTCTAAATCAAAGTTACTTGTAGAGAAAACTATGTTACGACACCAAATGCTTGGCCACATTGGAGAAAAGGATCTAAGGACCTTCAAAAATAAAAATATTGTTGAAGTTTTGTCTGATTGTAATCTTGAATTCGATTTTTCTAAGACTTTCATTTATGGAAAACAAAATCTTGTTCAGTTTTACTTGAGTTCTCATAAATGTTGTGGTACTAGATCTTATTCATTTTGATGTGTTTGGTCCTATATATGTTCCTTCGATTAGTAAATCCACATACTATATTTCATTTATCGATGATTATAGTAGAAAGACATTGGTATATTTTCTAAAGAGTAAATTTGAAGTTTTTCAGTCAATTTAAAGAATTTAAAGAAATGGTTGAGTTGTAGACTAGAAAGAAAATAAAATGTTTAAGGATTGATAATGGAGGTGAATTTTTCTCTAATTATTTTGATAGATTCTATAAATATTGTGGTATTCATAGATAAAAGACAACTTTGTATTCTCCACAACAGAATGGAGTTGCAGAAATAATGAACAAGACATTCATGGAGAAGGTTAGGAGTATGTTGAATGGTGTTGGTCTAGAAGAAAGGTTTTGGGATGAATCTTTTTCCACTACCTGTTACTTGATTAGAAGGTCTCCTACATCAGCTGTGATTGATAAGACACCTATAGAGGCATGGTTGGCTCACAATCCTTCATTAAGACATCTCAAAGTTTTTGGTTGTGAGGCATTTGTACATGTGCTAAAGGATAAGCGAACAAACTTAGAGACCAAGACTATGAAATATATATTCATCAGATATAGTTATGGTGTGAAAGGATACAATTTTTGGGATCCTGTTACACAAAAATTAATATATAGTAGAAGTGTTATTTTTAGAGAAAATAATCCTTCTTCTATTACATTGTAGTCAGAACAAAGTAAATAGGAAGATGCGACTCAATTTCCTTCTACACTTGAAAATTTTGAATTCAGGCCCATGCATAGTGTGAACTCCAATCCTATTCCTACACATACACAATAAACAAACACATAGTTAGGTTCATATGCAAGATAAACAAGGATTCCCCATGAAATCCATTTATAATGCTTCAAAATAGGAAAAACAAGAACAAAATATGAAAAGTTAAGGAAATCCTAATTAAACATGCAAGCTCTTGATCCCATGGGGGAGTTGGTGCCAATTGGTATGTCGAAATTGGCCCTTTCCCAACTCCTTTGTAAGCTTTGTGATTTAATGGAGATTGATCCACTTTGGTTGAATTCCTAAATAACTTAGCTAAGAACTTGATATAGAGAGATTAAAATAGCTATGCTTGAAGATGGATTTGAGTATAATAAGTTTAATGAAATTGTGGGTGTTAGAATGAGAGGAAGAGTCTCTCATTTATAGATTTTGAATTGGAAGAATGAACAATATTTGAGAAATGTGGGACAAAATACCAACCAATGAGAGGTCACTTGTCCACATGTGATTGGAGGAGGAATGAGCATATTTTGGTCAATGTGCATGATAAATGCTATGAGATTCAAATTTGAAATTTGAATGTGACATGTTGGAGGGAGAAAGAAATGGAATTAATGTCACTTGGCTCAAGGCTAAGGACATGTAAGAAGAATTGAACCCCAATCCTATTCCTACACATACACAACAAACAAACAAACACATAGTTAGGTTCATATGCAAGATAAAACAAGGATTCCCCATGAATCCATTTACAATGCTTCAAAATAGGAAAAACAAGAACAAAATATGAAAAGCTAAAGTAATCCTAATTAAGCATGAAAACTATTGATCCCATGGGGGAGTTGGTTCCAATTGATATGTGAAAAGTGGCCCTTTCCCAACTCCTTTGTAAGCTTTGTGATTTGATGGAGATTGATCCACTTTGGTTGAATTCTTGCATAACCTAGCTAAGAACTTGATATAGAGAGATGAAAATGGCTATGCTAGAATATGGATTTGAGTATAATAAGTTTATTCAAATTGTGGATGTTAGAATGAGAGGAAGAGTCTCTTATTTATAGATTTCAAATTGGAAGAATGAACAAGATTTGAGAAATGTGGGACAAAAGACCAACCAATGAGAGAAGGCCACTTGTCCACATGTGATTGGAGGAGGAATGAGCACATTTGGGTCAATGTGCATGATAAATGCTATGAGATTCAAATTTGAATGTGACATATTGGAGGGAAAAAGAAATGGAGTTAATGTCACTTGGCTCAAGGCTAAGGACATGTAAGAGGCATTGAATGTCTTGTTGGAAGGACCAATCCCAATTGAATTTTGAATTAAAATTTGAGGGAATATTCCCCTTTTATGCCATGTTGAGAGAAAATAGGCAATTAAATAAATCAAAGTAATTGATCTATTGTGCAAGTTGCATTCTCTAGAGGATTTTAGTGATTGAGATTAAATTAATCAAGATTTGATCACTTTAATGAGAGATTAGGTGATTTGACCATTTTGACTTAGATTTTAAGATTGATTTAAATCAAAATGAGAGGAAAATGATTAAAGACTTAATTAAATAAAGATTTGATTTATTAAGAGGGATGATGTTGGATTTAAACCAATAAAAGGTTTATTTAATTTAAATGAGATGACTTTAGGGATTAATTAAATAAAATGATTTATTTAATTAAAAGGGGGATTACATAAATAAAATTGATTTATTTAATTAACGAGAATGATGACTTAATTAGATAAAGTTGATTTATTTAATTAAGAGATGAAGAGTGATGAATTTAATCAAATACAGATTATTCGATTAAATGACTAGCAAAGGAGATGATTCAGGATGAAATGGTGTTAGTAAATTAGGATCCAATGTGTCGGACCGAATTGTATATTTTTCATGTCTACATTTTGCCCCTCTTTGAAGCAATGTACTTGTTGCATTGATTCAAATAATAAACTGCTATGATCAAAGTTCAAAATTTTCTTGATTTTGCAGATGCCCCACTGTTGCCCCAGCAGAAAGATTATGATGATATATTGCCCCCTCGAGAGATAGAGCGAAAATGTTTAATTTTTTGATCGAGATCGTGATAAAATGTGAGAGGAGTGGTTCTATTGATCAGAGGACAAAAAACAATTCTTTAGAAAGATCAAATATTTTGAAGTAGACAATCTTGATGACGTATAGACAGTCATCGTCCATGGGTAGCCTCATGTATATTTTGAGATCCCACACCTACTTTAGATAGAAATTTTAGTAAAGATAGAAGAATGAGAAGAATAAGATGGATGGAAGGAGGATCCAACAAGCCATTATCATTAATGTTGATGATGATGATGATGATTTGCTTACCAAGAGTTGGTATTTTCAAAGGGCCAATTAATTTATGTTTGATAACACACATAGGTACGATGCATCAAGGTATAAAGAACCAGGATGACATTGTACCTAGTATGATGGACTTTGACTCGAAAATTAGATAAGAGTGCTCTTGTTCACACTTGACATACAAAAACCTTGCTAGGACGGACCTAACAAAGAAAGTATTCGCCAAGTTATTTTACAAGAGTATCCACCAAGCACAAAAGATAAAAAAGATAATGATCATTGCCCCATTCCTTTCTCTCTAAACCTATTTTTTCTTAGGCATCATCGAGAGGTCCTTAGAATGAGTGCAAAATAAGATAAGTCAAAAGGACTAGATAAAGTAAACAAACAAGCTAATTCTCTTCATACCGCTAGCCAAGGCTAAACTACTGCGAGATATCTGATGCTTATGTCCATCATGGGAAGGATACATCCTAGGACATGTTTTGATCAGAGTTTTGGTGAGACCGATTGGGTGATAAGCTATTGATACTTTGAGTTGTTCAACTTGTGTGCCTACTGACCTAGACTTGAGACTTCTGACAATTAGGGTGTTCACTTTTGAAACCTACTAGACTTGCTTCTGAATGACTCGCCAAAGGATGGAGGTGATGATTGATTTATTAGGAATGAGACAATCGCGAGTGAAAGCGAGATGAGATGGATGCACCATTTTGGGTTTTCTCAAATGTTTTGAGGTTGTTTTGATTTTTGGATTTTTCAATATTTTTGGTATTTTGTGTCTCGAGGACCAATCAAGGATGGCCTTGCCTACGTTTAAGCTCAGAGATGATGTAGTTTGGATGAAAATTGACCTGAATTCTGATAAGATAGATGGGCAAATGGATTATCATTTTATTGTGACAGGCGCCTAAGGACTGACCTGAAATGTGAAATAGATGGGCAAGTGGATTGTCATTGCGATGGACGCCTAAAGGACTAACTTAAAATATCTTGGGGGATGATCAAAGATCAACCTTGCCTACGTTCAAGCTCAGAGAAAACATAGTTCGGCTGGCATGACTCTTTTTTTGATGTTTTCTGACTTTTTTTGATGTTTTTTATTTTGATATGATTTTGACGATTTGGATATGGATACGTGATGATACCACTACTTTGTTTTTGGATTTTACTGAAAAACAAGCTAAGGTTGATTGATCAGATCAATGGATTGATGATGATAACATTTTTGAGGATACACAACAATGCAAGGATAGTGTTAAGCAACAAAAGGATTGGGAAGGATATCCCAAGATGATGGATTGGTTGGATTTAATTGATCAGAACTTTAAAGCTTGATTTGGAACAAAATTGTTTGATGATTTTATGTGACGCTGAAGTACACATTAGATGTTACTAATATTGATTTTGTGGATTGGTGTTCAATGAAAGATAAAGCTTGATACTGAACATCTTCTTGTCAAAATATGCCATGGCCTAGTGATTTGGATTTTTTGCTTATAAACGCTTTGACCAAATTTATTTCAAGTTTTCCAATGTTCGGATCACCACATAAGTTGGAGGATATAGATCAATATTTATTCCCGAAGCAAGGTGTAAATATCTTCCCCCAGTGTCTAGCAATGTATGGAATGCCACGGGTGGATTCTTGGATAGGTGTGTGGATGGATGGATATGATAAGAATGCAAAGTATGCCAAGGATTATCTTGTGACAAGATAAGGTGTTCAAATAGAGGATGCTCATTTGGATAATTCTTCAAGGCTCAAATAACGTTGGGTAAGATAGGATCAATGAAAATGACCCATGTCAAGATTTTTACGATAAGAAAGTGTAAAGTGTGTACCAAACCTTCATCAAAATCAAGATAACTTGGTGTATAGATGTAGATGGATGAAAATGGATTGGATAAATGGTTCCTAGATGAATGGATTTATTATGGATGGAGCGCTCACTTTATTATGGATGGGATGAGATGTTTTTACCTGAACTGACACACGTAGATACCTGATTCTACACATGACACCTGTTTGCTAGGTTTTCATCATGGTACTTGTCCAAAGCGCCACCGTAGTGGTTTTCACTAGAGGACAATTTTTCTCTTTACTATTTTTTTTTAATCCTTTTTCTAATCATTTTTTTTTGGCTTTTTTATATTTTTGATTTTTTTATATTTTTCTGCGAGATTTTAAGCTGATGTTGAACCACTTGGTGGTGCTAATGTAGATTCTTTTTTCATAATGTGCCATTGATATCCTAGTTGAATAAGTTGCTTTGCCAAGATACGTGCACTTGAATGCAACTTTTGAGATTCCTTATCTGCTTTGATGATACCGGAGTTAACTTTGTCTTTGTGCGAACATCACAACAGAGTGCCTTTTGAATCCTTATGATGAAGGGTTGCTACCAATACATGGTCAATGTGAGGATTGGATATCATGTGTGGAGGTGTGGATGGAGAAGTGTGTTTAGGAATAAAATATGGATTGATTGACCGTTTGGAACCTTTGACTCTCCAAACTTGGGAAGATGAGTAATGATGGGTGGATACGAAAGTGTGCATGGAATTAGGACCAACAGCTTGATATAATTTGTATGTTTCTTGAGAAGCCTGATTTTTCTTTTGTAGACATCTTTGATGGATACTTACCCACTTTTTTAGTTTGCCCCATTGTTTCTTTGACTAATGGAGTTTGATAGGGATCATCTTTCTTTGTATTCTTTGGTATCCATATGTATTTGATTTGTCTGATATGCTTCTTAGATTCTTTTGCTTTGATAATGTTCTTCATGCTTTGATTCAAATATCCCTTTTGATGTTGGTCCCAATTCGTGGATGGGGTGATGGGTGGATGAAGATTTATGAGATGGCTGGTTTTAGTATTGGCATCAGTTTCATCATAAGGATTTTGTCTGCTCCCTATGTTGACATTTGCTTGAGATGAAGTTGTCCCCCATTTTGTGGGAGTATCACTTATATGTTTATATCCCTTGATTGTTTAATAACCAAGGCCTTGATGCTTAGGATTTTCGATAATCTACAGTGGTTCTAGGATACCCTATTCATGTAGGCCTAATCCTCTTCCTTGATAATTCATCTGTTGAAACATTTTATTTGCAATAGGATATGATTTACCTTGGAAACGAGGTGCTACTCTTTCTCTGCTCTGTGGTGGATCTTCAAATTTGATAGCTTCTTTATTGATGAGATAGATTGCTTTAAGAAAGGTAATTGATCCAGGTTTATAAGTGATTGGATCCTTCATATGTGGGATGAATTCCTAATTGATATATTTAGCTTGATCTTGTGAAATATCATATTTAGTTGCTTCTTAGAGTGATGTTAAGATTCACTGTAAAATTCTTCCTCCTGATTCATTCTTGATATGCTTTCATATGATGTTTTTGATTGACAACTTCTATAGAAGCCTTCTTCACAATCCATTTATGATATGTCTCTGTATTTTTCTATATCTTGATCAGGTGTACAAATGTTAAGAGTAGGAGACTCTTGTTCCTTGGTAATGATATCAAGAGTATGAGACTCTTGTTTTGAATGAAGATCATCTACAAGTCCATTCAAATAAATCATTGCATGGGTAGATGGAGGGGTATGTGCTATATAGCTATGATCATCATTTGCGACATCTTGTATAGATAGGAGGGTGTCCATTATATTATTGTAGTTGCTTGGAGATACAAATTCTTGATCTCGAATGATTTTGGAATTTCTTTCGACATGCTTTGGGTCAAGTTCTTAACATGGGTCAATTTCAAAGAATGGATTGCTTACCAAGGGTTCTTCAACAACATCATTAGGTATGAGAAGTGGCTCAATATTCTCTTAAGCTTTGAGTGGATTTGGATCAAGTTTTGTGCTAGGGATTCCTTCAATATCTGTAACCATGAGGTCAAAGGATGTCAATATGTCTTGGGAGGGACCATTGCTAGACCTTGATGAAATATTTTGATCATGCTTTAGAATATGTTCTTGAAATATGTCCTCTAACTCATTAGGTGATGTAGAGAAATTGTCAACATGATCATTGGTGGATGGATCTTGGATTATGTCAATAGGATCAAATAACATCAACACTCCTTGAAATAGATCTTTGTAGGATGGGTCTTGATCATGACTAAAAAATGGCTCTTGATGTTTGTTGATTTGATCATCGGATGAGGTGGAAACATCTTCAAGGTGTTCATCAATGGATAGATCTTGATCATTGTTTTCAATAATTGTGGTGGTAATCTGTTGCAATATTTTTTGTGCGAGTAATGCCTAAATTTGTTGTTGATCCAGCAACATTTTTTGTTGGTCGTGTTGTTGTTCCAACAATGCTTTTTGTTGGGCTTGTTGTTGAGCTACTTGTTGATACACTTGTTGATGGATTGCTTGCAATTGTTCCTAGTATTGTGCTTGTGTCTATCGAGCCTGGTGTTGGGCTTGAGCTTGATCATGTGCTTGTTGGGCTACTTGATCCGTGTGTGTAGCTTGTGTGACTTGTTGGGATTTCACAGCTTGTTGGTTTTGGAGCACCTTTTGATGAGTGGTTTGCAATAAGATGGAGAATGAATTTTCCATGTTTTTTGCCAGTGGTGGAGGTGGATTGGGAATAGTGTTAATTTTTGGGGTTCCTTGGATGGTTGCCATTTGTTGTTTCGATATCGATGGAAAAATGGGAGGATTTGATATGATTCTTTGGTTTATGATTGAAGTGTTGCTTGGATTTGGTTGATTGATGGTTGGTAAAGGGGGAAGGCTCAAGCCCTTATTGTTTGGTTGATAGATTTGTAAGTTTTGAATTTGATTTAAATATACCAAAGGGAAATGTGTTCCAAAATTTAGATTGGGAAAACTCAAATTTGTTGTACCATTAAAGTTTGTAGGAGATAATTATCCCATGTATGGATTGTACAAATGAAATTTTTGAAAATCAATTGGCATTGTAAGGCTTGGATAGTTTGGCTAAATTCGACTACTCATGATGTATGAATCAGGTTTATATTCCATGTTCTTCTTGTGTTTAGATCTTGTTGACCTCTGAGGGGTTTAGGACCAATGATGAGATGGACGATTAAAGGGGTGAATGATATGGGTGTTTGAACTTTCAGGAACTTTTGATCAATGCTAGACTTTAGGACTTGTTTTGATTGATGAAAGTTTGACTAAATGTGTTAAGTCAAACAAAGTGATAATGCACTTGTAAACTCTAGGAAGTTGTGTTATCCTAGAGTAAACTCGCACACAAGAGGATAATTTGGCTAGGTGTGTTAAGCCAAAAAGGTGATGTTGAACTTGTAAACCTTAGGAATTTGTGTTATCCTAGAAGTAAATTCGCTCAAGAGGACTAATAATTTGACTAAGTGTGTTAAGTCAAACAAGGTGATGTTGATTTTTCTTAAAGTCTAGCATAAGTGATGTTTTCCAAGGTTCCAAAAGTTTTTGGTGAAATGGGATTTTGATAAATGTTTGGATGGATGAAGTGTTTGACTTGATACGAGATGAACCTAAGAGGACCTGCTTACAAGACCAAGGTAATGAAGAACATGTTTTTCTCTAAAAGTATTTCAAACCAAAAGATCAATGTTTGCATGAAAACCAAATGACTCAAAAGGGACCAGGCACATGTGTGGTTCAATTATTTGTTAACTTGCTTAGTTTTGGTTATTTTTACCACAAACACTTTAATGATTATGTTTCAAACTGAATGTCCAATGTCCTAATTATCTTTCATCCCACAAAGTGCATTATGTGGAAATCAAGGCAAAGGTTTCCTAGTGTTGACTTTAGTATGAGAAAATTATGATGTAAATCCAAATGCTTAGAGACTTTTAAGGATAGAATCCCTAGGGAAAGCAACAACAATTGGATTTGGTCAAAGGTATTTTCCCCTCCTAAAGGATTTGAAATTTGAAGATTTTGTGAATTTTTGTTCCTAATGTTTTAGATCAAAGCAAAGTGTTTTGATTTCAATGACATGCACAATCTTAGGATGAAGAGACAATATTTGCTGGGATCCGACTTGGATAAATCAAGCTACGCCTATTCAATGTGGATGATAGATGCTTGACCACATAGGCTCCCCCTTATAGTGCACTCACTTCTCGGGTCAGGCAAGCATCAGTACCCATGAATCTCCCATGGCATACTTTTCATCTCTACAACAGAACCACATATATATGTGGGGCGGCTTCAAAGGACATGACCTTTTTCACCAACAAATAGATAGGATTTTGGCATTTGCTAAAGAATGATTTTAATGGGGGCATTTCGTTCGTGGGGGACTATCCATGTGGTGAGAGACCATTATTTCCCTTCTCGTCAAAATAATCCTCGTGATATTGGTCTTTGTTCCAATATCCACACTTATATCTTGGGTGGAAGTCGCTTGGCTTTAGCGTGTTCCCGGTTGGGTCATTCCCTTGGGTGATTACATTTTCCCACAAGGCAGGCCCTCTAAGATAAACAAAAGCAAGCAAGCATATCCTGTATTTTAATCGACCCTTGTTGAAAAACAAAGGGAGAACACTCGCAATATACCATTCTCACACTCGCAAGATTGGTTCAATTTTAATCCCAAAATGAAATGTGGAGGTAATTACTTTACTAAACTTAAGATCACCAAAAGATATTTTGATTCTCAAGATCAATGTGAGGTGTGAGAGAAGGGCATACATCCTTTTGATGATATTATTTTGAATAAATAAATACAAAACAAAACAACACTTGTTCATTTTAAGCCCATAAAGCAATAAATGAATTATTTTTAAAGCACCAAATCAAATGTGAATTTTTCCTTGTTCAATTGTTTAAACCTCAACCAAATATAGTAAGATTGTTTCTAAGGTTCTTTTTAAGTCCCTTAACTTTGAAGGAAAATTTGTATTGTTCTTTTTAGGACCCAAATGAAATTTAGTGTTTTCTAGGAGCATGAAAGTAAGTGAATCCTTAGAAAGGGATTATAATAACATTTCTGTTGTTTCCACAGTCCATGATTTAGTATGTAATTTTTTTGGAAAAACTGTGTGTAAATTTTTAGATCAACGTTTCGAATGTAAAAATTTACACACAATTTTTCCAAAAAATTTACATACTAAGGGATTATAAGTTCTCCCAAAGTGTTTAAAAAAACTTGATACAATGAGATGAAAAATTCATAAAGAACCATTGGCCTTTGTTTTCCTTCTTTCACTTTTGACAAATAAATTTCCTTTTTTGGTAGATTTCAACAATTGTTAGATTTTTCCATTTTTGGTAATTTTGCATGCATAACTTTGAGAGTCCTATTTTTCCCAAAAAAAATCTAAAACTAAGATAGGATGAATTTCCAACTAACATCCTAAATTTGAAACATGAAATTCAAGTTATTAACAAAAACAACTTTTAAAAAACTAGGAAAAAACACTAAATTATCATTTTGAGGGCCAAGATGAAAGTTTCAAGCCTCGAAAATGTGCCACCTCATATCGAAACGGCCTATAAAATTTCAGCCAAAACCCACAACCGAGTCAAAAGTTATGACCTCGAGAAGTTCTTGCATCACAAAAAATGTTAAAATAAATAAAAAATCTGCATGTGCAGTGCATTTAGAAAATGCACCAAAGTTTAGAAATCCCGCGGCGCAATATAGCATCGTGCAAGTTGTCAGCGGTACAGTATCCTATGTGCACCAAAAATGTTAAAAAACACGGAATTTTTGAAAAACGTGGTGAAATCCTTGAAATCAACCCTCCTTCTAGTGCCAAAATGTGAACCCCAATCCTATTCCTACACATACACAACAAACAAACACATAGTTAGGTTCATATGCAAGATAAAACAAGGATTTACCATGAAATCCATTTACAATGCTTCAAAATAGGAAAAACAAGAACAAAATATGAAAAGCTAAAGAAATCCTAATTAAGCATGCAAACTCTTGATCCCATGGGGGAGTTGGTGCCAATTGGTATGTCGAAATTGGCCATTTCCCAACTCCTTTGTAAGCTTTGTGATTTGATGGAGATTGATCCACTTTGGTTGAATTCTTGCATAACCTAGCTAAGAACTTGATATAGAGAGATGAAAATGGCTATGCTAGAAGATGGATTTGAGTATAATAAGTTTACTCAAATTGTGGATGTTAGAATGAGAGGAAGAGTCTCTTATTTATAGATTTCAAACTGGAAGAATGAACCAGATTTGAGCAATGTGGGATAAAATACCAACCAATGAGACAAGGCCACTTGTCCACATGTGAATGGAGGAGGAATGAATGCATTTGGGTCAATGTGCATGATAAATGCTATGAGATTCAAATTTGGAATTTGAATGTGACATGTTGGAGGGAGAAATAAATGGAGTTAATGTCACTTGGCTCATGTAAGAGGCATTGAATGTCTTGTTGGAAGGACCAATCCCACTTGAATTTTGAATTAAAATTTGAGGGAATATTCCCATTTTATGCCATGTTGAGAGAAAATAGGCAATTAAATAAATCAAAGTAATTGATTTATTGTGCAAGTTGCATTCTCTAGAGGATTTTAGTGATTGAGATTAAATTAATCAAGATTTGATCAATTTAATGAGAGATTAGGTGATTTGACCATTTTGACTTAGATTTTAGGATTGATTTAAATCAAAATGAGAGGAAAATTATCAAAGACTTAATTAATTAAAGATTTGATTTATTTAGTTAAAGAGGGATGATGTTGGATTTAAACCAAATAAAGATTTATTTAATTTAAATGAGATGACTTTAGGGATTAATTAAATAAAATGATTTATTTAATTAAAAGGGGGATTACATAAATAATTAAATAAAATTGATTTGTTTAATTAACAAGAGATGATGACTTAATTTAAAGATAAAGTTGATTTATTTAATTAAGAGATGAAGAGTGATGAATTTAATCAAATATAAATTATTCGATTAAATGACTAGCAAAGGAGATGATTCAGGATGAAATGGTGTTAGTAAATTAGGATTCAATGTGTCGATCAAATTGTATGTTTTTCATGTCTACAGATAGACAAGAACTTGAGGAGAGATCATCTAGCTTTGAATCTCTAGAAGAGGAGGAAGAACCTCCAACTCAGCTTGTTCGTAGGTCTACAAGACATAGACAACAACCTGAAATGCATTCACCTGATGATTGGAGATGTATTTTTTCTTTGAATACTAACATGGATGAGCCCAAATCTGTAGAAGAGGAACTAGGTATGAATGATACATAATCATGGAAGATTTCTATGGATGAAGAAATGACATCTTTGAAAATTAATGATACATGGGATCTTGTACCATTGCCTGAAGGACAAAAACTTATTGGTTGCAAATGGGTGTTCAAGAAAAATATTTTTTTAGATGGAGGTACTGAAAAGTACAGAGAAAGGTAGGTTGTGAAGGGTTACTCTCAAGTTGAGTGTGTTGATTATGGTGAGATATTTTCTCTTGTTGCAAAAATGAAATCCATTAGATTTTTTATTTCTATTGTTATTGCTTATGATCTATAGGTGACGAAATAGATATCAAAAATGCTTTCCTTCATGGTGTAAGGCCCCACCTTGCATGTGATTAGTAAAGCTCTAATGTGTTGGTAAGATTATTATGGATGATAAATAGTGTGATTATTTGATAATATTATTGTTATTCATTTTGACATTTTATTTATACTACCGTGAATGTAAGACCTCATTTCGTAACCCCCTATTTAAATCAAACAAGTAGTTAGATGATAATTATGATGAAATGAATGATAAAACTCTTTTTAGATTCATGGGCATTAACCTTGATTTAATTATGGTAGATGCACATGTGAATTTTTGGATATAAATTGAAAGAGTTGGGATATTTGGCATATTAAATTTTGGTAAATGGTTCATCGTTAATGTTATAGGAGTTTAATATGAATTACTAAGGTGGTAAAAAAAATGACGGAGTTACTATTTCATTGACTATAATCTTGTATTGGGGTAAGTTTATTTCCTTTTATTATAATGAAAATTGAATCGTTAGGTTCATTTGATGTATTAATGAGTAAATAGTTCATGAGTGAAAATTATGTGAATTGGATTAACTAATAATATGAAGAGATATATGATCTAATCATGTTGATGCTGGTAATGTGCAGGAATCAAATATGCAAACAGGAGGGGATAAATATTGGAATCAAATAAAATACATCTTTGGGAAGTTCTAAGTGTAGCCCTATTTGACTTAGAAGGGTTTGAGGTTTTATTATTGAGTGAGTGATTATGTTTGAGTAGAATCCAATTGTAGGACATGTGATGTAATTTTGGTTGGGGTTGGAACCCTTGGTTAGGATCAAAATTCGTATGGATTCTTTTGTAGTTTTTAAAAAGGGATTATTGAGTCAATTTCCTTGGTTTTTGAACAAGAATATACCCCTAGAACCTATATCTTTGGGTTTGGAACCTTTTTTACATGTGAACTTGTCCTTGAGAGTGAAAAGACCCCTCAAAATTCCACATTCATGAATGTGAAGAATTCAAAAAGTGTTGGGGCTTGGGAAGAGTGACTTGTCACTCTCAACCTCCTACTCCCCAAAAGTTCTTGGAATTGGCACAAGACTCACACATGTGTGAGAACTTGTGGGAAAGAGTGAAGGTTTGGATGATTCCTATATACCTCAAAAATATAGAAGATTTGGTCATTTCCCACTTCTCCTCTTGGAGAACATTAGTGGAGATCGTAGCAAGAATGAGGGAAAAAGAGTTCACCTCCTTGGAAAGATAGGGATCAAGATGGCTTGGCTTGGCTTGGAGAAGAAGGTTGGATGAAAGAGTTCAACCCCTTCAAAAAAAAAGAGATAAGTTTTCCCTTACTTCCATTTTTCCCCTTTGTTTATTTTATGTAAGAAAGTGGTATGTTGCATGGATCATGGTTGAAACAGAGAGTAGAGAACTTAGATACATGAAAATATGGCACTACGTTATTCTTATACCTTTGTAAAGACTTGAAAGAGACTCCATTCATCATCTTGGAGCCATGAGAATTCCTTGCTTGGGGGTATGTCTAAAGCCCATGAGGCTCCATGACGCCATTACGGTAGGGTGGAGAGCAAGTCCTTATGTATTGGTTTGTCAATTATTTTATCAGGTATTTTGTTGTAAAGAAGAATGCAAAATAAAATTTTTTAGACTTGTATTGAAAAGGAAGATTGAGATAAAGAGGGCCTTCTAACTGGGCACTTAAGGAATTAGTGTGTAAATTTGATTATATCTTTCTTGTATTGTTTATCAAGCTCACTATGGGAAAAGTATTTCGTTATAATATTAAAAACTGGCTAAAAGTGATGTAAATTCATATGCTTTGGATGAGGGAAGCATTTCATGTGAAAAGAGAAATGTGTTGTCTAAAATGCATACTATGTGAAAGAATTTTTCATCCAAGTTACAAAAATATAGGTAAACTGGAGAAATAATTAGTTGTGGTTGGAAGGCTACAAATAAGATATTATTCACCCACTTGGTAGTAGAAAATCTAAGATTTTTATAATGGATTTAGATTCCTTAAATACTTGATTTATTACTAGGTAACCCATAGTTGAGTGAGACAATAATAAGGTGTGTTCCTTCATGATGTTTTCATTTTGTTATATGTATGAAGTCACTGCCTTATAAATCATTTCCTGTAGGAAATAGAGTTATTGTTTAATGCTTGAAAAGAAATGAGATACAGACTTAGATAACATTTCAGTTTTGTGTACATGTTATTGTTGCAACCTGAATATTTTTCATGTAAATAAAGAAACAAAATAAGTAGAGTAGTTGTCATACAAGAGTAGATAATTTCATACATCTGTAGCCCCTTATTTTTTTGTGAACTGAAACAACCTTTTTAAAATGTATATGTGGATAGATAACAACTAAGTGTATTTTATAAAATCTATGGAATATAGTCTTTTGCATTGTTTCTTTCATTGTACAAACACACACCAGTAGAGATAGTTGAGTGCATAGAAACAAGGCATAGTCAAAAGCTTGTATGTCACTTGCATACACAATAGTGGATTCAAAATTAGCATACAAAAAAACATGAGAATAATTTAGCCCCAAAATAATAGAACATTAAACCAGAATTAAAATGAGTAATAAATATATATATATAGATATAGGTAAACCAAATGAAATCTAATGCAATAGCGGAAAATAGTTTATTCATCTATGTCAGTCCAGAAGGAGGCTCTCTGAGAAGGATATAGCCTACCATAGGGGAATGTGATCTCTCCTCTCTTTTGAGGCTCAATTTGGAATTGGTCATGACCATTTTGAGGCTATGGAGCAGTCAACCTGCTCAACCTATGTCTCATAAGGCGAAAAAAAATAAATAAATAAATAAAATAAATAGCAATAGAACTATCTATCCTAAAATATAATTCCCCTTCCATTCTTTGTTTCATGAGTAAGGTTTCTATGAATCCTCTATTAGGGAGTGACACCCCCTCTTGGATGCAAGAAACCTGCACCTAACAGTTCTTAGCCTATGGATATGACTTAGGGATGTTCAGCGGAGACATTAAGGAGGGAGTC
Organism: Sequoiadendron giganteum; assembly: GCA_007115665.2. Taxonomy (NCBI): domain Eukaryota; kingdom Viridiplantae; phylum Streptophyta; class Pinopsida; order Cupressales; family Cupressaceae; genus Sequoiadendron; species Sequoiadendron giganteum. Next base: position 105,892,529 of record CM021109.1, read on the forward strand.
AAAAATCTAACAGGCATGCCTTTCAATTTCTAACTGCACCAAAAATGAGTTATTGGAACATTTCATGTGGCTTAATTAACAAGAATGATAAGTCATTCAAATAGCTGGTAAGCTTGCACATCACGCAAGCCATCCATTAAAGCCCACCTACAAATGAGTGACATCATCCCTATGATCACTATATTTCAATAAAATAGTATCCTTGCTATTACCGGTTGATCATTAATGGATGGGTGATTACCAATTAAGTGTCCAACAAAGTGACAATGCAGTTGAACCATTGGATCGGACTTTTGGTCCACATTGAGCCTATTGGCAGTGATGTTCGTCATCCCATGTTTTAATTACTTGTGCTAAAAGCCTTCAACCTAGCATGGAAATCTCTTTCTTGTTGTCAAAAAAATAGTATGGCTTGAAATCTACACAAGTTAAAAATAAATAAATAAGTTTTTGGGTGCATTTTAAGTCAGCATGGCGGGCAGTTGATTTCCTTTGACCTTACCTTTGACCAACAAGCTATGTGCTCACTATTTACTCTTGATTGGATTGAATACCTTGAGCTTCGTGACCCATTCGGAGGCACTAGTACAAATTTTTGGGTATCGATAGTATTTATTGCTTCGATGTGTTAATCGCCTTTCTACCAGGTGCCACCCAAAATTCAAATTGTAGTTGCACTAAGTTAAAATATTTATGCATAAGTAAAAAAAAAGGAAGTAAATATAGTGCCTTTAATGATAGGGCTCTGATAGTACAGTTTCTTAGTGGAGAATGTGAGCAAACTCAAAATAGATATAAATATTCACCTACCCATATTTGATGCCCACTACCCTTGAAAATTTGCACATGGTTTTGATTTAAAAAAAAATGGCACATATTTTACACCGAAGGCGTATCCAATTTGAGAGAGATCAACCTACATTTTCAAATCCACGGTTGACCTCTCTCCACAATAGCTGGCCAAAAATGGAAATGGACTCCACCCTTGATCATATTTTGCTCAAAAGAGTGCATTTAAGGAAAAAATAATTGATCGATGTTGTCCCTATAGCTATCATATCTACCAAAATACAGCTAGCAATCGCACTTTCTTGAATGTACCTATAGTGTTTCCAACTTTCTTGATTGCTTCTACAATGTGTCTTGTCCTATCATACAATCCAGCATGCTCTTTCAGATATTTCAGCCCTCATTTATGAGGGAGAATAGCTTTAAACATAGATTGCCCTCCATCTCAAAGTATTTTTTAGATATTTTAGCTGCCATAAATGAGGGATATTTTTACTAACCATCGCAGCATTGAAATATCTTAGATTTTTGGCTTTGTTCATTAGATTGGATCTCCATGACAGGTTGTCCCCTGGGTTGGATGGGATATTTCTACCTCATTAATGCAACATAACTGCTGCCCAATTTTGTCTATCTCCCATTTCCTACAAATAGAATTCAAATTGTAAGAATAAAAATACCACACCACCAGCCTACTACATTTAGTAAGAACAACCTTTGTAGAGAGTTTGCTAAAAAGGAGGATTGAAAAAGAACACCTTGGAAATTCTACGGCAATGAATAAAAAAACCGGTTTGTTTATTTTCTCTGTTCAATCTAATTTTTACTTTGCATAGATTTTTTTACTGTTACTTATATTTTTGGCTTTATTGAATTAGTGCATGTATTTTCAGTTTTATTGTTACTTCTACATTTTACCCCCTTCACTGCTTCAATTAGGTTAATTTCACTATAGGTGAATAAATTTAGTGGAATAAAAAAAAAAACATCAGTAACTTGTGTAATTCCAAACTGAAAGGATCAAAATAAGTTACTCTTTAAATTTTAAACAGTAGAATCCTGTAAAACCATATTATTTATATGATGTTGATATGTTTTTAACTTACTTCTTTTCTTAGTCACTTTTGTTGATAAGAATTCATGGATTACAAAGGTGCTTCAGCTGGAAAAAAGCTAAGATTGTAGAGGTTTGCACCAGCAACAAAAACTATTTGTTGGGCCCTACAAACCAATTTGGTCTAATGGTAGTCAAAAATCTTTATCATCATCATTAGGCAAAAAAGTGCAAACCATTTTACGTCCAGAAAATCAAATAAAGTTCTAGGAGAATTCACTATAAATCTCCACAGCAATGGTTGTGTATTATGCATAGCCTTACAATGTTCTTTCCATGTGGCTACCACAACCACCTACATTTCCAAGAAAACCCTTTTTTTGTTGATTTCGTCCTCTCCATAATCACTCAAGACTGCTTTGTCGTTGGCTTCGCTGCCTCTGCCCTTGTCTATCTCCCAAATGGCTCTACATTTGTTGCTTGGGTTTGGAATTGTTCGCTCTGTATTTTTTTATGAATCTAGGCCTCTCTCCACCCCTACTACTGTTTAATAATCGTTCAAGATTTCTAGTTGTGTCCTCTGGTAATTAAGTCCACTCCTATATAAATGACAAACATTTAGAGATTTCCACATGTTAACCTATACAAAATACACTTATAGGCATGTACGACAAGTGTGTAATTTTAGTTGATGCCTCTGCATATATTATAAAAGGTGTGTGGAAGGTCAATTAGGACTATTGTTTGGGGCTCTTTGTGAGATACATATGGGTATGACTTGCAGGTTTCTTTTTGTTTGTTACTTCCTATGTTTTATATTTTCATTTCTTGTACTCTTTACTTTTCCCACTCTATATGTTAGTTGTGCATTTCGTAAAGCATTTATTCTCATAGTTTTTTGTAAATTATGAATTTAGATTTGGTGTATAATTATTAAATATTTGTGATAAAAATTAAATACTCCAACAAATCTTTGAGTACCTATATCCATGTTTGTAGCAAGAGTATGAATGTTTTCGATCGGGTGCAGAAGTAACTTCCAAGGTAGGTAGATAACCTTGAATAATCATTTCAAATGTTGATGTTGGTAACAGAATGTCCAAAATTTAAAATTGGATATGTTTTAATTTATAATATTTGTTTTTTTTGACACTTTAAGTATTTGAAAGTCAACTATCTTAATGTATCCAATCTAATTTGAGTTTAATGTGGCTTAAAGATGGAATAAAGTTTGTCACTTTGTGGGCATCTATTTCGTTAGGTATTAGAGGTTTTTGTTCTTATGTGAGTTGTGTTATTGGTTATGGTCTTGGTATGGATGTTAAATTATCTTTTATGTTTATTTAATCAACTATTTGTAATTTGAATTAATATCTTTAGGGAATTATGTGTGTTTTAATGTGTTCTTGTCGCTAGCCCTCTCTTCTACCATGACCTGCCTAATGATTAGACTACAAAACAGATTTAGACATTTACCATTATCCTTGACTGCTGATTAAATAGCTCATGCATGCATTTGCCTTGTTTGGTCCTCGTTTGTAAACTAAATTGGCCTTGTTATGGAGAATGACTCTGTTAAACTCATATGGCAAAAAATAATTCCCTGTTGTAGATCTGTATTTGTGTTTTTTGATAGTGTTAATTCATACTTCATCTTTCATATGTAACTTGTTTTCTCTACCTGAAGCTTTTGTGTTCTTACAGAGGAATTCGTTGGGACCTGTCACAGACTTTTGTTTTGGATATGATTTATTTTCCTATAGAAATGAGTCAATTACTCTTATAGCTATTATTTTATCAGTGTCATAGGTTATGCACAATAAGGTCCCCTGTTAAAATCATCTCTTTAGTCATTTAATATTTTTAAAGTCATGTTTTTCTTTTTGATTTGTAAAGACACATTTTTTAGTCTTTCAAATGTTCCCTACTTCTACAACACCACTGCCCCTTCATTTTTTTTAAAAATAAATATATTTTCCTTCAAATTTGTGCCAATTTACTCACAAGAAATCGATAAAAGATTAAAAAACAAAGTAATGATACAACATCAAAAAATGATGAAATGAAATTTTGAATTCAGAGACTGCTATCGCTTCTATAAATTGCTTTCATTTTCAACAAAACTTATAGTTTTTGGAATTTGCATCATAAGATTTTCAGATTGTGTTTCATATTCATATTATACTACTTATTTTATAAATATATATTACTTATTTTATATAATTATATTACTTATTTTATATAATTATATTACTTATTACTTATTTGAAATTTAAATTTATTTAAATAGGAAAATAATAATATAAAGTTTTTTAAATTATATATATGTATATTTACATCTTTTATGGAGTCCTTTTTTTATGTATTTAAACATTCTTTTGCATTAACTTAATTTCAAACATTCTTTTAAAAATTTGTAGAGATTATTCAATAATTATGTATAAAAAAGTAAACAATAATATCATTTACAACTTCTTACTTGTATTCAAAATAATATAAAATATTAAATTATAGATTTTACATATTCATTTATTTAATTAAAATAATAATAATATAAATTTTTCAAAATTATATAATTATTTATATCTTTTATGGAGTCCAATTTTTATGTATTTAAACATACTTTTAATATTTAATTTGGTAGATAATGTGATTTAATTGACTCTATTTTTTCTTAGTTTTACATCTTTCAATTACTTGATCTAAATTAAAATGTATGTATTACCTTTTTTAAAATTTTACAGTTAGAGTTTATTTTACTTTACTTGTGATCACATGTCTATGAAATAGCTACTTCATCTTGTATTTTATAACTCTATTTTATAATCTACTTTAATATAGCATGGTTTGTAATGCTTTTCCATTATGATTTTTAAATTAATTAACTTAGTTAACATTAGGTGCTATTTCAAATTTACTGCATCCAGGAATGGCACTTCCTCGTTGACGGACTAATATCATAGAAATTTCAGATAGTGATAGTTCCCTCGGAATTCCACTGGGTTCTTCTCCATCACAAAATTTTGATGGATCTTTTGCAAATGTGGTTGATTTCTCCAACGAAATCCTTAGTAGTTTTTTTGACAATTTACACAAAATACAAACACTTGTTCGAAATATACAAAATTTCCAAGGTTATGAGGTGCAAGCAATGGAAGGCACATTGAAGGAATTCCATTAGACTTGTGACAAGCTTGTTGCATTTTGTACATTTCTACGAGAGATGCATGTTGACGAGATGTATGGGATGGGTGGTGCCCAACACATTAAATGTGCTTTTGAGAACTATATAAACAATGCTTGAAGAGCCTTTGTTCTTGAAATGTGTGTATAGTGCACAATTATAATGTGAATACAAGAACTCCCAATTATGACTAGTGTCCTACTTTCTTGTTAGAAACTCCTACACTAAATTTTATTTTACTAGTGCAACAATCAAGGCTATGTTCCTTGTTGGAAAATTACATTCGTCAACTTCCTTTAAATTTTGTACTACACATCCAGTTCATAACTATGTAATAGACATCAATATATTGAAATACAATTTTGTCACCTATTAACTATACAAATTCCTTATTTGTACTTTATGTTATTCTTATTTACATGCATTCAATTTTACATTTTATGGCATCAAACTCTACCTATGTATCATTCTTAAATTGTCTACCCATGATTTCAGTTATTAATACAAACAAGAAATAAATAAATTTCTCTTTTATTTTTAGTAACTCCATATATTTACAACCCTTTCACATATAAGTTGTCTTTGGTTTATCGAGTATGCGAACCATTTATTTGAACTATAGCAAAAAAATGGATCAACCCTTTCTTTATTCCAATGTTGAACCTTTTTTAACAAAACCATGTATTCATTGTGTCAGAGACTTGTGCTCATCACATTTTCTACTATTTCCTTATATTTATACTAATTATCTATAGGTATGTTTCAATTTCCTTGTTTATTCTTTAACGTTATTGTATATACGGCCACTTTTGCAAGTTTCCTTTTAAAAAAATACATTGTACAATGAATTATGTTGTAAACATTATTTTCTCTTGATCATATTATTTCTTCAAATTATAAATAAATTAATGGTTTGAACATTATAGTTTTTTATACTCCACTCATTTTTTAATAGATAGAATACATAGCATGATCTTTATTTTAATTATTTTAAAATACAAAAAGTATTATCTACAAGACTTTATGATCAAATAAGGTAGAACACACTTAATAGCTATGTTTCCATTTCCTATCATATTCTTCAACGTTACTATTCACCACCAAACAACTATCTTTGATTGTTGTAATTGTGGACCACAAAAAAAAAACCCCAGCATCTAAAAGTCCTCCCTTTTGCAAGTTTCCATTTTTTTGTACATCCTACAAATGGATTGTGATTGTAGGTTATTTTTTACCAAGGTACTATACTATCTTTTATTGTTTTACGATAAAACACCAAACACAATATTGAGTCTTGCACCTTTTAAAGAATACCATTTATGGGGTCAATTTACATTAGAAACATTACCAGCTTAGCATATTTCCACATGAACTTATTGCTCACAACATACAATATTTTGAAAGCCTAATTTTCATACTTCCACATGCTCACAGGCACTTTTAGTACACTAAATTTGAACAAAACAATGGCGACATTAACTGTAAATGTCATTGCAAATATTTTTTGTAGGCATATTTGGTTTCAGCCCTGTTTTGCAAGTTACATCTATTGACTCCATTCAACAAGCTCCTTCTACACTTGTCAAATATCGTGTTCAACTTTCAGATGGTTCACACACACATCATTCTTTACTTCCTAATCAATTCAATGACCTTTTTTTGGAGGAGGCATTAGTGAAAGGTTTTATTGTCCTACTAAAACAATATACTTCGAAGATGTTCAATAAATTCACATATGTCCACTCTTTCCCCAAAAAAAAATCTTCATTTTATTTTTCCCCTACATGCTCTTGCTAAATGTATCACTTTTTAATTGCAAGCCTATCATAATTGAAAACTTTGAATTAATTTCAAACAATGCACCTATTGTTGGAACTCCAACTCCTCTCCTCCAATCTAGAAGCTCCATCCCTTCAAGTAGCTCTCCAACCCCATTGGGATCCTCTCAATCTACAAATAATTCAATTGAAGAAGATGGAGATCCCCAAACTCAACAAAGTATATCCCCTTTCAAACCAATTCCAATAAAAATGTTAACCCCCAACCATAAGCATTGGTCCATTGAGGGTCGAGCCTTGATGAAATATTCAATACATGAATACAAAAATGGTGGATGTGATGGAAAATTTTTTGGATTCGATTTTGTAGACATGGAAATCTCTTAAATTCATATTTCTTGCTTCAACAAACAAGTTGAAGAATTTTATCATGCTATTCACTATGATAGTCTTTATGTTATCTCCAACAGCCGCATCAAAGTTACGAGTACAAAGTATAGTAGCTCCACACATCCCTACAAAATAATTCTTCATAGCTCATCAATAGTAACTCCTTCCACATCCTTGAACTCCACAATACCCACACATACTTTCCATATTAAAAGAATCGAATCATTGTCCTAATTTCCTATCAATTCCCTTGTTGATGTAATAGGAATACTTCTTGATATCTCCCCTGGATCAACCATTCATAAAAGAGATGGTATAGAGACACTCAAATGCACTGCTACAATCGTAGACATGTCAGGTTGTACCATAGATGCTACACTTTGGGGGCATCATTGTTGTATAGATGGGATACAGATTTCTGATATGCCTGTACAACCAAACCCTCATGTTATTTTGATTAAATCAGGATGTATCACCTCATGGTGTGGGAGAGGTCTTAATACTATTTTCCCAACTAAATTTCTAATTAATCCAAATTTAATAGAGGCCTCCACCTTATAAGAATGGTATACCCGTACAAAAATTGTAAATCCCTTCAATTCCTTGTCAAAAAAATAGCTTTCTCCCATAAAGTTTGTAAATCTATTCAATATATCATCTCTTGCAAATAATAAAATGATTGAAAAGAAAAATATTTTCATAAAGGCCTCCATCGCAAAATTGCACCTTGATAACTTCTATTACCTTTCATGCCCTTTGTTGGTGAACAATAAAAAGTTTAAGAAAAAGGTTTTGCAAACTTCCCCTACTACTTTTCACTACCCAAAGTGTTGTACAGATCTCCTTGGATGTGACTTCAGCTACATGCTCAAAATGGACTTGAAAGATGCAACTGGTGAGCTCCTACAAGTTACTGCATTTGAAGGTCCAGCAAATTCCTTAATGGGTGTTGTCGCAGAAGATTTTCAACTACTGATTGTTGAACCTGATGCTGCTAAAGACATTTTGGACCATATTGTTGGTAACCAATTTTTCATTGAACTAAGCATAAAAATGATTCCCTTTGGTGGATAGGAAACACAAATCATTTTCATTACTACCATTAAGCCAATTTGAAACTTTTCATGTCCATATATGTAATAATTATCACCAATTACAAATATAGTTTTTTTGTGTTATCAAAAACATTGCATGCCCATATATGGAAACTTTCTTGTACATTTGTTTTCACTTTTTTTTATCACCATGATCATGATGTTCTACATTAACTACCCATTAAATGTGACTGCTTTAAGTGGCAAGGTGTTCAAATATAATATATATACGTACATATATTTATGTATATAGCCTGTATGTTCTACTTAGTCTCTCCCACAAAAAAATTTCATTGCTTTTATCCTCATCATTTCTTACTATGGAGGTAGAAAATGAAAGGATTCAAGAAAAACGTTCTTGTAAAAATGAGTTAAACCGCAAATGATACCATGCAAATAAAGATGAGATCAACAAACGAAGACGTGAGGCCAATCAAATTATTCTTTCTACAACCTCAACATCAACAATCTCTCATCTAGTCAACATGCCCCACCTACAAGGATTTGCACCTCACTTAGAAAATATAGTTCTTCCTGACCCAAATAGCAAACTGCACCCTCTGCCACTTTTTTCACAGGAGTTTATCTTCGCTAGAAATAACTTCCGCTCAAAGTTAGATAGCCTATCAAGAATGTCAACTTGTATGGTTTGCATGGAGAGATATCCAAGAATCAAAACTAGATAGTCAAATGGAATGACTACTTGTTATAGATGTACATCCGAAAAGAAAGACCACCACTTCTCAAACTGGAACAACATGGACCCTAGTGAGCAACCTGTATGCTTAAAAGTACTATCCCAAGTTGAGGAGATGTTAATAGCAAGGGTTAGCCCAATACTTCAAGTTACTTATACAAGGGGTGGGCAACTAAAATATAGTGGGCACACTATCCGCTTTCCTCAAGATATATCTGCAATAGCATCCTACTTGCCCAGGCATATTGTTGATCTTGATATACTAATAGTTAACAAGGAAAAAATTGGCCTACAACAATACAACTTCCATATTAGTAGAGGACATGTCCATGAGGCACTTGTTGTGCATTTTTGCACACATGCCCCACTGAAAGCGGGGACGCTCTCTTGGCCTGCCCTTTTGGCCCGTTTCTTTGGCTTTCCCCCTCTTTTGCGCTTATCTCTGAAAATCTTGGGGTTTGGTCTTTGGTGCTTGCCTTGGTTATGGGTGCCATTGTGTTGAGTTCCTGGTGGTTTTGGAGTCTTACGGATGACCTCTCTAGGGTGGTCTTCTTTTTCCTTCTATTTTTTCCCCTTGGTGTTTTTGTTTGGTCCTAAGGGTTGGTTTCCTCCCTTAGGTTTTCCTTGTTTGCCTTGTTTCTTTTGTTCTTCCGAAGGTGGAACCGAGATAGGACTGAATTATGAACTTTGGCTAAGTTCATGGTTTGGTTCTCGTTCCTGTTCCAGCCTCTCTTCCTACTCTCTTTCTTTCTTCTTCATGTTTTTTTTTTTTGTCCTAAGGGTCACTTTCCTCCCTTAGTTTTTCTTTACTTCACTTTTGTCGGAGGTAGAACTGGGAGGGAACTAAACTTTAAAATTTAGAAAAGTTCACGGTTATGTTCTTGTTCCTATTCCGGATCCGCTTTCTGCCTTCTCATTTTCTTTGTTGCTTTGCCCTTTTTCAGCCTAAGGTTTGGTTTCCTCCCTTAGGTTTTCCTCGGGTTGCCTTTTCTTTCATTTTGTCGAAGTCGGGACCAGGATGGAACTTAACTCTGAACTTTCACAAATTTCACTATTCAGTTCCCATTCTCGTTTCACCACCACTTCCACCTATTTCCCTTCCCTTCTCATTTTGGTTCCGTTTTTGCCAGGGTTGGTTCCATTTCCATCTATGCCTGTCTTCCTTCCGTTCTCGTTTGGTTTTGTTTTTGCCTCTGCCCGTTTCCCTTCCTTTCTCATTTTTGTTTTGTCTCCGCCTCTGCCAGGGTTGGTTCCATTTCCATCTCGGCCTGCTTTCCTTTCGTTCTCATTTTGGTTTCGTCTCTGTCTCCACCTCTGCCTACTTTGTGCCTTTGTCCCTATTTTTCTCATGGCTCCACCTCCACCTGTCTTTGGTTCTTCTTCCACCTGGGTTTGTGCATGATTTTTCTTGCCTTAGGAACTCTAATGAATCAGCTTGGATTTTGATGATGTATTGAAAATTAATGGTGGCCTATTTTGAATACAGGTTGGATCGAGCTAGTGGTTGTTGTTGGGGTCGAGGGAGGAATGGGTGTACTTTGAAGATTTGGTTAGATATGTAGGTATAGTCGAGTGCACTTTGTGGTTGTTGTCAGAAGAAACCCATCCCCGCACACAAGCTCGATTTTGTTGGTGGCTATTAATGATAGGAAGACGTGATATGAAGGGTCTCAATCTAGTTTTGTTCGATCTGAGTCATTAGTTTGCCCATCTCGGGTCCGATCGGTGGCTCATATTCATGCTAGTGTTCACGCACGTTGTTGCTCATGCAGGTGGGGCATTAATGGTGGGTGTGGTTTGAGGTGTTGTACCTTGTCTTTGTGCGATCCTAGATTGATTTGAAGGGGCTCTTGTTGCATTCATTATTGGACGACGATTTATTGTTGGTTGTCAGGGCTGATTTGGTTGGTGGCCGAACTTCTTTGTAACCCTAGCTCTGGTTCACATGGGCATGTTTCTATAAGTATGTCCTTTGGCCTCATTTGTAAGGGTTTAGATTGGTTGGGTTCATTCATTCTCCCACTAGTGGATTGAGCAGACTAAGTCAGAAAACTTGTAAATAGTAGATTTAGCAGTAAAGTAGCATGTTAGAGGATTAGAAGTTAGTTTTACATTTCAAAGCAAGTGTTGTAATAGACCAGAATTGTTGCTAATATGATTATTTAATACAAAATGCAGACATTGTGTTATGTTTGGTGCCTTCTTTGCATTGAATAATCTTGCATGGTTCTTGTTCTATCTTTTAAATCGCTTGGAAATGTTTAAATATATCTTAGGTTTAGTTAGTAGCGCTTGTGATTTAATGCTTGGAGTGTTGTAGCAATCCTTGGTTTATACTCTGGGCAGCTTCTTGATTGTGGGAATGTTGTGCAAGGTCAACCTGTACCTCATATTTATGTGCTTAGTTCAACTGTAGATATTCATCAAGTCTTATTGAATGAATTCCTTCAGTTTGAAAATATTTAACACCTTAAAAGATTGCACTATTTTTTGCAAGATTGCAGGTATAGCTTGGGTCGAACAGCAATTAGCTTAAGGGATTGGTCCATTCCAAGTATTTCATCATTTGGAGGGTTAATCTTAGAAGTAGTTTTAACATTAGGACTTCTAAAACCCTCATATTTTGTTGTTTCTTTTATTATGTGGTTAGAACTTGAAATTTAAGCATCACCATGTCTTAAAATATGAAGAGTTTAGAGCTTCCAGGATTTGTGTGTAAGACCCCTTGTGATTACCAACATTTTCACATTTTATCACTGATTTTTTTCTACTGCATTTCCATGAACTAACACCCATGAGACCTTGGGGTTATCTCTTTGTCCATAGAGATCAACCTTTCAAGATAGATAGAATAACTTTTATTTTTTCTGAGTTGTTGTTGTGTAGAAACACCAAACAACAACACTTAAATATAAGATTCACAATGACCCATATTACAAGGATGTCCAAATAGATGAGCTTGCATTATCCACTTTTCCAGAGTCTTCTACTGACATCTCAAACCTTGTTTATGCAACATCTTCACATCCTGCCACCATAAATATAAGCTTTGAGGAAAAAAGCGACACAAAATACGACCCCAATGACTACAATATGTTGGCAACAACCTCCTTTGTGTCGAACCTCCTACATTCATGTACAGAGGTCGAAGAAGTGTGCTCTTTGTTATAGCTAGGTGTGGGACGACCAACACCTATCATTGCATGGCCACACATTTCTCCATATCCTATCAATGAGTACACCACTAAAGGACTATTTGCTATGGCATTCCCCACTTTTTTTCAAAAGGAAAAACCGCATTCAAGCAACCACATATAAGAGAAATTAAACTACATGAATATACTCTCCATATTTTAAGGTACCATGATAATCGATTTGGCCAACACTCTCAATTCAAGTACTTCATACTAAATATTCTTATGTGACACTGTAGCCAACAAACCTCTTATGTCTTTTTTCATAAAAATATCAATTGTTGCCTACCCTCAATAGTCTCTAACCTTCGGCAAAGATTGCAATACATGCCAGATGACAAACTTGCAGATCAACTCATGTGATTTAGTTCATCAATTCATGGAACTCATCCATTTTGGACCCAACATCGCGAAGAGCTCCCTGACATGGTCATTCAAACTGGTTGCCAATCGCTCTTCTTCACCCTTAGTGCAGTAGATACAAAATGGCCAAACTTGCATACAATCATGCCTACCAAGTCTCCTACAAATCCTTCTATGGCTTCTAGATGGAGGATCATTATACAAAATCCACATCTTACTGCAGTATACATGCACCACAGGTTTACTGCATTTTGGGAAGAGGTTTTGGAAAAACTTCTTGGTGCATCAAAATATTGGTATAGGTAATACATTTCTTTTCCATTATTGCACAATACAATCATACTTTAATTGTTTACAAAAGACTCTTACCTTTACAGTTTGCTAAATATCATCTTTTCATAGGTTTGAATGGCAACAGAGGGGCTCTGCACACATCCATGGTTTTCTATGGCTCGAACAAGCACTTGATATTAGTAGATTACAATAGAATAACCTTCAATCTATATAGAGTGCACTTTATTACATAGATAGATATGTCTCTGCTTGGAACCCACATACCCTCCATTTGAGAAACAAAACATTTCACCGCTATGTTCTTAATGATCCTTGTTTGCTAAATACAATAAGGATCTTGTCATACGACCCTTCAAGTGACTATTGTGAACTGGTCATTCATGTTGAGTGACACACAAATTGTACTTTTCTAAAATGCCTTAGGAAGAAAGGGCCAACTATTGTATGTCGCTATAAAGCACCATGGTCCATGCAAGACAAGTCAAGTCTTTCAAATGATGAGACCAGCCACCCTAAGGACACACCAGCTCACAATGATGATCACTTGAACCTTCACAACCCATCTATCCTCTCTATCTGGAGGGCTAATATAGATTGCCAGTATGTACTATCAATTAATGTCATCCTCAAATATATTGCAAAATATGTAGCAAAAGCTGAGAAAAAATTAGAAACATATCATGCCATGTTATCTCACATCTTAACCAATTTAGAATCAAAAATGCCTACCCCAATAGCTTTTCGAAAAATGCTTACTAATAGCCTTGTCGGTTGTGATATTAGTACCCAAGAAACTTGCCACCTTTTACTAAAATTACCCCTCTCTGTATCCAGTAGGAAATTTGTGTCCTTAAATGTTAACCACCACAAATTTCAATGTGTATCTATCTCACTTGTGTCAGTAACCACTTATCCTACATACATTTATGCCTATTTGGCCCGCCCCATTCAACTAGAGGCAATGCCTCTCATTGAACTAACCCAAAAAAAGACCTTCAAAGTATCCCAAAAAAATGAACAATGGAAGCAACGCCCCCAAAAATAATTACTTACATCTCACCCCATAGCTAGTTCATTTTGCAACTGCTTTCATAGACACCAATCGACCAATTTTCCAAGTGCACCATGATTTCAACGAACACACCCTTACTACTTTCTCCACTCAGCAGCAAAAAGTGTTTGATATAATTTGGTCTCATCTTACCACTCTTCCATTACAACCACCACTAAATCTCATTGTTCAAGGAACTATAGGAACTAGAAAATCACACCTCATAAAAAAAATAAGGTCTGCCCTTAGCAACTTAGCTCCAATTAATGAGTCGCCATTACTACTACTTGCACCTATAGGTGTTGTTGCATTCAACATTCAAGCATCAACAATTTATTTTTCCCTTCGAATTCCAATAAAAAAAATGGCCCCCCTTCAAGGGAAAACACTTGTAGCCTTCCAAGAAAGCATGTACTATATTAGGTACATTTTAATAGATGGGATGAGCTTTGTAGGTCCAAAGTTGCTAGAACGTATCGACATGTGACTACAGGAAGCATTCCCTACCCACAACCACCTTCCCTTTGGAGACCACTCAATTATTCTCTTTGGTGACTTGGGCCAACTACCACCAACTAAAGATATCCCCATGTATGCTTCTAGTTCATATGGTGGCACACTATGGCGCAACTTCACAATAATGGTAACTTTGGCAAGATTATTTTGATAGGTTGGTGATGCTCCTTCCCAAATTGTTTTTTGTGCACTTCTTTCAAATCTACAGAATGCAGAGCCTACAAAAGAAGACTGGAAATATCTAATGTCACACTCAATTTCATCGCTCAACGCTATAGAAAAATCTCCTTTCTTATATGTCATTCACCTTTTTGCAACAAATGAAATGGTGGTACTACACAAAAAACGCATGTTGTTATATTTGGCGACACTTGTTGCCCTTTCCACTGCAGAGCAACTTAGGGGGTCAACATACACAAATCCAGATGAAGAGCAGCTTGAAGCTCATATTTTTATATCTATTGGCCAAGAGGTTATGTTATATTCTAATATATGGGTTGAAACAGGGCTCGTCAATGGTGCACTTGGTCAAGTAAAAGCTATTATATACAATGAAGGTGAAAAACCACCTCAACTACCCTTGTTCATTGTTGTCAAATTCAAACATTACATTGGACCACCTTGGGACCATAACAATCTGAACTATGTCCCCATAACACCGCTAAGTTGTGGGGTTCACCGTCAAATTCCACTTAAAATGGCATGGGCATTAACAATACACAAGTCACAAGGGTTAACACTTCGAAGGGCCACAATCGACATTGGCAACATTGACTGGCAAGGCCTAACATTCACTACTATTTCATGAGTGTTCGATCTACAAATTCTTTGCATACTACCATCCTTCACATTCCAACGATATGCACGCATGCAAAAAATCCCCTATGTTGCACGCCGTAAACATAAAGAGAACTGATTGACAACAATGTCAAATTCAAACTCCTCAAACACTTGAAGTGCATTTCACCTACTATAGGTATGTCGCTTTCTGATTTACTTAACTACCAATATTTATATTGTTTAGTTTTTGTACATCATATCTCTCATTTTCCTTTACTACAAGCTCCTCTCATTGCTCATTTGCACTATATTCTCATTAACTATGACCTTCAAACTACTCTAACAAAGGTAACTAAATTTTTTTTTGGAACTTCACCTTCAACATTATGTTTTCTATTAGTTTCTTTTCAAATAATAACTAGTTCTTTTGTTAATTACAGATACACTGGAGTTCAATGTGACTGTTCCACATTTTGTCTATACCCTTGTATTCAACTACATCTATTCCTATAATGCGAATTAAACAATCCATACAAAACACATGATTTTCATCCTTGAATATATTTCTTTTTCCTACATTTTTATGTGGCATAAATTTAAGTTTCATTTACATATTTTCATGTGCTCTTCCAAAATATTACATACATACAATATGTCTACACAAATTCAAAATAATATGACTACACAAAATCATATATAGCCATACATTTTTTTGGCGTACCTCATTGCACACCAAAAATACAATAGCTAGTCATAGTAATGTGGTCTCATGTGAGAGAAAAAAAATCGTGATAGGGAAAAACATGGCCATTTGCAACATTTCATAAAGATATGCCATATGGTAAAGTTGTTAATTTGAGATAATATCAGCAAAGAAAAGACAAAATAAAATATCCTAAAATAAAGGAATGCATGGCTTTTTAAATAAATTAATTAAAGAACTTTCAAGTCAAAAAAAGAAAGGTAAAAGTATAGAAGGGTTACGTGGATTAAAGGCATTAGGGGAGAGAGTAAGAATATTAATTTAAAATTTCAAGGAATTTTAAAAATATATATATAGTATTAATAGCACTCTTTTCTTAAAAGGAGGAAATTCTTTTTTAAATAATTTATTATTATTCTTTCCATTTCTTTTTTTAGTAATTAGACTTGAGTGAATGTAAAAATAAATATATATTCACATAATTATATATATGAAAAATAAAATAAATAAAA
Source organism: Sequoiadendron giganteum (assembly GCA_007115665.2). Taxonomy (NCBI): domain Eukaryota; kingdom Viridiplantae; phylum Streptophyta; class Pinopsida; order Cupressales; family Cupressaceae; genus Sequoiadendron; species Sequoiadendron giganteum. The sequence continues at coordinate 105,908,928 of CM021109.1, forward strand.
GAGAAATTGGCAAGTAAATAAATAGATATTGAGTGATCATTTTGGATAATTTTATTATAATAATTTTAAGAAAAATATATTATATTTATGTTAAGTGTTAATATAAACGTTGATGTTAATATTAATATTATTATTAATGAATAAGACAAATATTTTTAAAACAAAAGAAGAGAAAATGTATGTATAAAAACAATGAAAATTAGGTACTAACAATAAGGGTATCCATGTTATCAATTGGGATTATTAATCATCACTGCTATTAAAAACTGAAGTTAACTCAGATGCGTCAATATTGAGGATAGCCATTGGTGCTATGGCAAACCATTTTTTTTTAAATGTGACCCTTTTGGATGGCACTAATGTGGAAATTCCAACACCTTTATAACAATAATATTATTAATGGAAAAAGAAGAGTAGGTTATATCATATTAATTGTCTAGACAACCTTAGATTTTGACATACATTCCTATCAATATAAAGGAAGAGTGATAGAACTAACATGAGACTTTATATTGGTGTTATGAATTGTTAGAAAAATATAAGACAAAGAAATGATTCCACCATTTTAACTCATCATAGTAATAAATTTGAATGTTAGTATTAATAATAATACTTTAATGTTAATTAAGGTTGGGAACTCATAGTATCGTTGTTGATTGTTGTCTCAATATAGAAGTGTTGCCACTACCATTAGAATCCAAATGATCCATGACAAATAAATAATTAGTGATGTTGATAAAAGAATTATGTGATAACATTATTTTAACATTTATGATAAGTAGCCACATATGTCCATTATTATAGTCACTATGAAGAGTGGTGATATGGCTTCTCTAGTTTATATGAAGGTTCCTAATAATAATCATGCACAAAATATATCAATGTTGAGTAGTGATATGTCTTTATTCTCATTGTGTTAGTTACCAAAAAAATTGAAGTCAATGGTTTGATGGGTCATTGTTAAGCATTAGCTTACCAAAAAAAAAATGGTTGGGTTTTTTCGAGTGAAAATTTTAGGCATGACACATGGTGACTTGGAGGAGGATATTTATATAACACAGTCAGAGCACTACATGGTGAAAGGTAAAAGTAAGTTGGTTTGTAAATTGAAGAAATATTTGTATGGATTAAAATAGATTCCTAGGATGTGGTACCAAAAATTTGATACATATGTGTTGAGTTTGGGATTTGAGAGTTCTAAATTAGATCATTGTGCTTATTACAAAACTAATGGTGATTGTTTCCTATTTATTGTATTATATGCTACTAAATTTGAAATGAAAGATCTTTGTGCAGCCAGACACATATTTGGGATGAAAATTAAAAGAGAGAGTAAATAGAAATCTATGGCTTGGTCAAAGTAAGTATGTTAATTCAATTTTACAAAGATTTAACATGCAAGACTGTAGACCATTATGCATTCCCTTTTCAGTTGGAACAAATTTATCTATTTTTTACCATCCAACATCTCCATAAGAGATGAAATACATAGGCAAAGTGCCTTAATAGAGTGCAATTGGAAGTTTAATGTATGTTATAGTTTGTATAAGACCAGACATTGTCCAAGCAATGGGATTTCTTTCTAGATATATGTTTAACCCTGGTAGAGTTCATTGGGATGTAATTAAAAGAGTCTTCAGATATTTGTGTGGTACCTTAGATTATTCCTTGTGTTATCATAGTAATATGAATGAAGATGAGATTTCATTTGATATTCATGGTTATGTGGATTCGGGTTGGATGAGTGATGTTGATAACAAATGATTCACCAGTGCTTATGTGTTTACTTTATTTGGTGGTGTGATTAGTTGGATGAGTAAGTGATAGGTTATGGTTGTTTTTTCCACTACTGAAGCAGAGTATATGGTAGCTACTCATGCTTGTAAAGAATCTATTTGGCTTAAGAGATAGTGTTCATGTATTGGAATAAAGCAAGGTGCAGTGATAATTTATTCTAACAGTCATAGTGTGATATGTCTATCCAAGAACTCATTATTTCATTCTAGGACCAAGCACATTGATGTACAATATCATTTTATTTGAGATATGGTCGAACATGGTAGGGTGAAGATGGTTAAGGTAGAAAATTTGATGAATTTTGTTGATTTTTTAACCAATTTTGTAAGCACGGAGAAGTTCAAAAGGTGTTAGAGACTATGGGCCTTTCAGCCCCTAGCAATTAAAGAGATGATGTTTACACCCTCTCGTTACTCTTGCAAGGTGTTCGACAAGTGGGATATTTTTTGGGAAAATGTGTCTCGACCTTGCAATTATATAAGTTTTATTGTTGATAGGATGCATATATATATTTATATATTTCATAGTTACATTGATTGGTGTATACATTGGTAGCATAGATCTAAATGTGATCGTGTTAACAAAAACTCCTTATTGGTTGACATACATTAAATAATGATATATTGTAAATCTAGACCGTTCATTTTTAGGTTTTAGATCTAATGATAGATATTTTGTTGGAATGTATTACCCTAGAATGTAACCCTATTTTATGAGGGTGTTGTATTATGACTGTGGTATTGTGATGTATCCTAATATTCTAATAGAAGTCATGTTGTCTCTTAATCTCTAGTGGTGATACTCATGTGAGAAGCTTCTACTGCAAGTATATTGTAAACTTTGTGATTTTTGAATAATATATTGGGCGAATTTTAGAGTGTGGGGTTTTTCTCTCGAAAGGGTTTTGGACCTCGCGTAAATCATTGTGTCATGATATGCATGATATTTATGTTTATTATTTTTAACTTTCTATAACTGTTAAAGATCTGTAAAAATTTTCATTATTCTCCTCTCAATATTTGTGTAGGAATTTGTTCTACTACCTTAGCTTCCTTACACTTGTTTCTCCTTCCCTATCTCTATCTCTATATCTCTTTCACTCACACACACACATTGTTTCTCCCTCCCTATCTCCATCTTTATCTCTATCTTCATCCCTATCCCTCTCCCCCGTCTCTGTATCTTTATCCCTCTCTATTAATTTTATTCTCCATCTTCTTTATCTCTCACTCTTTCCCCCTCTATTTCAATCTTCTCATCTCTACCTATTCCTCTATATTTACATCCCATTATCTCTCTCTCTATCTCTCTCTCTTATTTACTCCATCTCTCCTACTCTCTCTTTATATATATCCCTCTCTCTACCTCTCTCTCTATATATCACTTCCTATATCTTTATATTTCTCTCTTAATATCCCCCTCAAGTTCATTGTCTCCCTCTTTCTATCTCTCTCTCCCTCTCTCCTTCCATCTCTCCCTTTATATATTTAATCTTTTTGTCTTTTTCTTTGTCTCTCTCTCACCCTCTCTATCTTTCCCAAGTTATATTTATATATCTCTCTCCTTTATATTCCTATCTCTCCCTCTCTCCCTCTCCCTATTAATTCCTCTTTCTATATCTCTCTACTTCTCTCTCCTATATCTATTTCTCTCCCTCCATATGCCTCCCTCTCTATCTATTCTATCTCTCTCTACATCTCTCTCTTACTCATACACACACATACACTCTCCTTGTTACTTATGATTCTTTATCTCTCACTCTATCTCTATCTCTTCATATTTAAATTCTTACATATATCCTTCTATCTCTATATCAATATCTATCCATCTATCTATACCCATATATTGTTCCATCTATCTACCCCTCTCTATATATCACTTTGTATCTCTATCTTTATATTTCTATCTCTCTCATTCTCTCCCTCTCTTCCCATCTCTATATAGTTATCTCTTCCATCTCTATATATCTCATTTTTCTCTCTCTTTATCTCTCCATCTCCTTCTCTCCATATCCCTCTCTCTATCTCTATCTCTATATCCTAATCTCTCTCTTACCCCTATATCTCTTTCTCTTTCTTCCCCATATCTGCCTCTTTCTCCCTCTTTCTCCCTCACTCCCTATTTCTTGCTACATTAACATGAGCCTATTATTAATGAATATTTATTATCTTTCTGATTCAGAGGTTTTTTTTGTGTTGGGATCCCTGTAAGTGGATGCATAGTTGATTTGAAGCTATCAATTCTCCATTAAGAGCTTTGTTGCACAAACTACATCATTTTCTATGTATGTAAAAAATAGACCCAAAATTTCCCAATTGCCCTTCTACACTTCTTTGGTGTACCCATTACACACCAATGTGCAATTGCTAGTAATATCTACTATATGAATTCTAGTTTTTTATACAAGTTAATAAGGTGCATAATATTATTCCTTCATTGGCCTTTTTATCTACTAGATGGTTTAATCTAGTAGGAATATGTGAGCTAATTTGTTTAAAATTATGGAGAATCTTAATAAAAATGAGTAAGAAAAAGATGTAGCTGGAAAATATAATGACTTAGTTACTTAAGAGGTATTGAATTCTTCATAAACTATGGTATTATTAATAATTTACTCAATTTTGAGAGAAATTTTAATGTGACAACCCATAAATTCAATGGCATTATTAAAGGATTGGGTAAAAGCACAAAGTTGTCACACTTTCAACCAACTAAATACTTTTGAGAAAAATGGTTTCACCCTAAATAGTTTCAATTGAAACTATTTTTACTAAAAATGTGTGGCCTATACATGGTGCATATAATGTTGGGAAAACCCTTTCACCTGAATCTATAAAACAAAAATACTTCTATTAAAAATTTGAAATGTGAAAAAAATTGGGTGTAAGTTTTTGAGGGAAAGGGTTTCAGTTGAAAGTGTTTTGAGGTGAAACAATTTCATCTGAAATTGTCTGTGTGGTTTTGTATGTGGTAGCTTAACCCCTTTTTTAGGGAAAATTCTAAAAAAACTTCAACTTCAACTCTAAATTTCTCCAACTAGAGGTAATTTCATGAAAACTTAAAGTTACCCTTTTGTAGATCTCAAAGTTTAGAATTCAAAAAATATATATTTTGAATTGTTTTATTATAAAATATTTTCAAATTTAAACTAAAATTAAGTTTTTATAATCAAATATGAGGTTGATTATAAATTTTTTAAAATATTAATACATATTGAAAAACTAAAAAATATATTATGCTCTAGAGAAAAGAATCATCTTCAAAAAGGTATATTTTTTAAATGATTAAATTTGATGTCCCATGAAGAATATGATGTTCTAGTGAAATTTCACTTTAAAACTTTATTACTGAAAAAATATTCCTTGAAAATTAATTTTAATTCCAAACATTAGATAGTGAAATTATCTATTTGGGAGAAAAACATTGTTTATTCCTTTTTTGTGACATCCCATTGACCTCACTTTTTTCTAAAACTTTTAATAATTCAAATTTTTCTCTTAAAAGTATTTAAAGGCATATCAAAACAATTTTTTATTTTTAAAAATTAAAATTATAAACTTCATCAAGACTTTTACATTTCATTAGTTTATGTCATTTTAAAATTCAAAAAATAACTTGACCACTTTTATGCAATTGAAGTTGAAATTTTATATTTGTATTGGCCATTTCCTATAAAAAGTGTGACACATGTTTGTTTTATGACTCAACTACCCTAAATTCATGTTGAATTCTAAAATCTTAAGTTGAAGACCAAATCATAATATGCATCTAAGACTATAGCAATACCAAGATTGGATTTTGTGACTCCATCAAAGAAGAGATATAAGATAGATGAATATTATGTATGGAAAGGGGAAGTTAACAAGAGTGGGGAAAATTAAACTCATAAAATTGTAAGTTTTGAGAAGTTGAAATTCCTCACTATCAAATGTAGTAGAGAGTTCTCTAGGGTTCAATGTTTTAAAATATCATTTTATTCATATTAATACAAATAAACCAAATACAATAAAAATACTATAATTTTAATTCTAACAAGCTAAATCTTTTAATAAATCTATTGTACTAAGAATTTAAATGTTAAGTGTAATTTTTAAGGTTTAAAATATTTTGAAATTAGACTCCAAAGCTAAGAGAAATATATATCCAAAGAGAATAATCTTATTTGGTCAAATATTTACATTATTTGAAGCATTTGTAACATTTATGAGGACCTAGATTACCTTATTTAATAAGATTTTTCTATTAAGAATATTTTTCCTCGTAACCATTAGAAAATTTTCATTTTGTAGATCATTTCAAATTCTCATATGCTAGTGACTAAATGTTTAGAATTTTACTGCAATTATCTTACCCCAAATTTAAATATATTCACTCATGGACTGCTTAAAAATAAATTCTCATTATCTTTGATGTTCCTTATAAACCCCATTAAGAAGAGACCATTTTAAAATATTGCCTTATAAATTAATGAGATGAACAAGTTTGTCAATTCCAAGTTGGTTGATAGATAAAAGAATATCCCTATGCATGTGAGATATTAGAGGATTATTGATTATAATAATAATCCAAATATCTAAATACTATGATTATTTATAGGATATTCAAATATGTTATTCTTAATTATCTTAAATAGATCTATTTATTACTAATAGATTTCAGAGGTAGTTGAATTTGGGAGATTATTGTTAAGAAAACACATATATCTTATTTACCATCACCAAATTTTTGTTTTGAGAATTTTCTTCCAAAAAATAACTAGAGGTTTTAACAAGGTAAAAATAAGCTTTCTGTAATATCAGTGATCAAGCTATTCATTGATCTAATGCATGAACCATCATGTGGGTTTTTTAAATAGTAACATTGTTCTAGTCAATAAGATGAGATTTATTTCATTGAGTTTGTTTACCCCCTTTCCATAGAAAATGGATATATTTTAGTCAAGTATGATAGATCATAATATGGTAGATATGAAGATTAGAAATAATTAATCTTATCAAAATTATTCTAAGAAATTATAAGCCAACCATTTTAAATATTTGATTTTTTTTATATTTTTTCTAAAAGGCTTAAGTAGAAATTAGAGGTATTTATATTAAATTTCATAGGTACCTCCAAATATTTAAAAGGACGTGTACCATCATATGTAAATCATTGAAAGATCTAAATTAATCTTCCATTTTGAATATCTAGATGTGTTTTAAGGTATAAAATTTATACTTTTTGGCATTGGTACTAGCTCTAGATGTGGGAAATTTTATCTTAAGTAAACACTTTAATCTTCTAATATTAAGCTTTGAGGCTTCTCCCGAAAAGATGGTGTCATAAAAAATTGAGTACGATTGATGTCCTAACTTCATTGTTCAAGGAGATTCTTTAAGTGGAGATAGACTTAATTAGAGCTTTAATAAGAATAATGTATAAATAAGGGGATAAGGTGGATAAGGGTCAGCCTTGGCATGAGCCTCTACATGCTTTAATAAAAATGATAGGATATCCATTAATAACTTAATACATACAAGGTTCATTGAGGTTAAAGGAAACCTAAAAATAATTCTAAATTAACTTTGTCAAAAGTATTAGTCATGGAAAAAAAATTGGTCTTTTTATTGTTAAAATGCAATTATTTATGAATAATCACACTATTATCATAAATATATATATATAATATAATTATATAATTATATATATATATAGGATGAATCCTCTTTGCTTCTTAGAAATGATAGATCTCAAATTATTGATTATGTTAGTTATATTTTTTGTAATAAACATGTAGGAGTTACAAAGTGAAATATTCTTAAATTTATTTTAAAGAGGCATCATTATTTTCTTTTGTAATTAAGACTAAAATTTTGGAATTTATAGTACTAACGAGTTTACATTTTAACAAACATCTTCAACTAATTTGGGGAGATTATCCACAATGAGATCAAAGAATTAGTGATAGAAAGCATTTGTGAACTCATAAAATCCTATAAGAATTATCCTTTGATACACATTTTATAAATACCTCTTTAAGTTCCTCCATGGAGATCACTTTGACAATTGAGTTTTTATGTGTCCTTAGTAATGATTAGAAGATATTTTTGAGCAAGGAAGCTTGAGAAGCTAGAGCTCCCTATCCAATTTTTTATGCAAAGCTTCATAATGATCATGAGAAACTTCTTTGATTCCCTTTTCTAGAATTTGTACATCCATTATCAAGTGGAATTGATATAATCCTATTTCTTTGATACCTCTAACAAGTTTTGAGATGAAAGTATCTAGTATTAGCATCAAATTCATGAATCGAAATAATTTAACATTTTATCATAGTTTTAATTTTTCTATACATTTTTACCCACAACTACAAGAGATTAGAGTCTCTATCATTTTAGGCTTCCATGAATAACTCTATTTTTGCAAGTTGTTCAGTTTATCCAATATTGCATAGCAGAGATTATTTGGGTAGATCTAAAATGGGATTTTAACCATATTCTTAAATCAAATTTTAATCTATAGATTTTAAAATTTTATATATTTTAGGCATTTCTACAAGAGAACCATGATTTTCAACAGCATTCGACTTCTAAAGAGAAACATTTCAAATGAAACCAGTCAACATAAAATACTTAAATGGAATATGACCTTTATTTTTTCTTTCCTCTATCTAAAACAATTGGTTTTTCAACTAAATTTTTACCCTAAGTACTTATACTAGTGGTAAATTAAAGAGGGTAATTATATCTTCCCAAATAGAAAATTATCATCTTGAACAATGAAATTATCTCTATATCCCCTATTTTTTTTATTTTTTTTTCTTCTATCTATGGCTTTATGAATTATAATCTAGCTAAAGTAATTATATCCTCAACATTTTCATTGTTGGGGTCTTTAATTATAGTGCTAGTAATTTTTTACAAGGTTGAAGGCACCAACAAGGATTAAATAGTGAATTTATGCTCCTCAATATAGAATAAATAAATCACCAACAAGGATTGAATGGTGAGCTTTATGCTCCTTGTCAGCAGGAGATTGACCAAAGCTAGAAAAATAACATAATCCCTATCATAAACCACCACAAAGAGATTGTAAAGCTCCTAGCTAAAGAGATGCCCTCCAAGAAAATAGAAAAATGCAAGGGATGCATCCCATCAAGAAGATATTTATATAAGATACAATATAATGCAACAATAGTGATAGAAATATATAAGGAGGAAATAAAATGATATTAGATATTGTAAAGGGATAAGCCCCACAATATATGTACATGATGGATAAGTGTTAATAAATATATATATAGAATTTATTTTTTTGTTATTGTAGAAGGAAATTAGTTTTTTGTTCATATGTTATTATGCCAACTAGTTTATTCACAGTCTATGTTAACCTCTTATCGCTCTCTTACTACTGGGTCTGGGGTGTTAATACAACATATAAAGATTACTTGGGGCTCAATACTTTGGTTTGTGTTCCCCCATAACACCAATTTTATTGGTAGGACCTTGGTTAGATAGTATAGAGAAGATTACGAAGAAACCTTAGATCTTGATATAGATGAGAATACTCAAGAAAATACATAAAAAATTGTTCTAATAAAAAAACTATCTCCTTGGGGTTAGCTTTGTAAGAGGAGATTAGGTAGCAAGGTGATGGAGAATGGAAAGGGGGTGGATTTCCAAAAGGAATCCTTGAAAATATATGATTAATCAATATAGAGACAAAATAACTACCATGGGGTGAAATAAAGGAGTCATACAATACAAAATGAAAAACACCAATGGCAAAAAGTGACAACGATAAACCAAGAGAAGTTAGAGAAGAGATTGAGTTGACAAGGAAAATAGATGGTTGGTCCAAACTCAGGAGATATAAGGAAAAAGTAGAATATGGATATGGAAGAAAGGCACTAGAGAAGAATGGATATTGTAGAAAAAGAGAGAGAGTGACCATACTAATGTGGGTGCCGCTAAGTACACTAAGGAGGCTGCTATCGAAAAAAAAGGGAAAAGTAGTCTTATCTAAGAAGAGTGGAAAACTCTAAAATCGATGATCTCTCTTGGATGAAGCAAGGGAGATTTTGTCAAATTTAAATAAAAGAATAGATATCTACAAGTACTATAAGGAGATCAATTGGTAGATAGTTATAGAAGAAAAAGGGCTTTGATACTGTTGCACCTAACTAAAACACCATCAATAAAGCTAAAAAAATATAACATTACAATAAACTTGGATGAAATATTCATGGAATCATTAAAAACCTTAGATAATATATTATCAATTGAGGAGGAGTACCTAGATAAATTAGTTAATAATATTTTGAGAAAATTAAGAAGAGAAGAGATAGAAAAAGAGAACAAATCTTTAATTTGGGAAATTAATTGTCTATAACAAATAAGATGTCACTTACAAATGAATATATATCACCAAAGATGAAACAATACTATGAAGAGTCACACATCCCAAACTAAGATCCATCCCCCATTCCATATAAAAAGAATAATTCTAATTAAAAAGGCATTGCAAGAAGAAGAAAAGATTTCACAAGAGTAGTTCGTAGAAATTTGTGAAGAATTCATAGGAAAATACTATTTTGGGACAAGTTTAATAAGAGATAAATACAAATAAAAATAATCTTTCAATGATCAAGAGTATTAAATAGGACAAGAGAGAACCTCAATTTATTCATAAACTGAAACAAGAGAAATTCAAACATAAAATGCAGTCATCTTTTGGTGTTCAAAAAAGATAAAACTAAGGCCACATAATACATATTTCTCCTTGAATCATTATGGAAAAGGAAGGACATTGGTGAAGATAAGATTGAGTTACTATATTTTTTAGTGTCACTAAGAAAAGATACATTAGATTAGTACAAGAAAATCCTACCCAAACATAACAAAGATTGGGAGGAAGTAAAGAAAGAATTCCTAGCAAAAATTTTTACTCCAAAAGTGCCCTCTAAGAGTGTAAGATAAATGCAGGAGTTGGTACAAAGGAAATGGGGAAATAGTTAAAGAATATGACAAGATATTCCAATAATTCTCATGGAAACTTGAAGAACCCTTGATAAAAAAATTTAAAAAATTGATTAAGTTCATCTTCATACTTGACAAACAAAGAAAAGTAATCTTGGATAAAATATTATTTGATACCTATTTATATGTGGTAACATTAGCCTACTGCATTGAGGCACACCTATGGAGAAAATCCTGAACAACTTGAAGAAGTAATGAATCCAAGTATAGGATTCCTATTCTTTGGAATAGAACTAGAAAATATTATTGGGAGGCTTGGATTGTCCACAAAAGGGACAATGGGGAGTAATGAATTTGAAATGGGCCAAGAAAAATCCAAATGGAAGGGCTTGGTAAATAATACACCAAGAAAAATGATCCAACTTGGGTTCAATAATAGCTAACCAAACAATCTAAAATATATATGGTGTCAAGTTCCCAAAGAGGACTAGATTTTTTAATGATTATTTAACTAGGCCACCATGGGGAGATGGGGTTTCAACCACATATATTCCTTATAGGTATATGGTTATGATATGGTTTATCCAAATACCATTTCTAATCCTACCATCAAGGTTTAAAATTCCTAACCCCAATTTTGTGAATCATGTGGGAAGGGATGACATCAATAATTGTTTTGTAAGTCTCTTGTTCCAATTTTGACAACCAAAATTTCATCTTGGCCTAAAGCTAATTTAAGAAATTCTTGGTGACTTCATTAAGAAAATCTAATAGATTTTTTATCTCTCCTTTATAAAAATTCAAATCTTGAACCTAATAATTTTTAGCTAGAGGTCAATCTTGATAGGGAAGAACTAATGAACACCAATAGACTATTGATAAATAAAGATGCAATTCAAAAAATAATTTTCAAATCACAAAATCCAAGGCTTGATGGATTCCTAAGCCTTCCAAATTATTTTGATAACAAATGTGTCCTATATGGGTAAGTACAAGAAGATGGGTCCATGAAGAGGGGAAGTTTCATGCAAAGAAAAAAATGTTAGAAGGAATGGATACCTATTTTAAAAATGGGTACCCGCTTTAAAATGGGTACTTGTTCTAAAAATAGAACATGTAATAAAACTGGTACCCATTTTAAAGTGAGTACTTGTTCTACAAAAAATTGAAATCCCAACCCGCTTTTTGATTTAGTTTTAGGCTCGAGAAAGGCTTGGTAATGCAACCCTTAGCCTTGGTATTGAAACTAAAATACTAAGGCGATGTCAAGGGAAATAACTAACTTTGGCAATATCGTTGTGTAATATCGTAAAATTTCACCCCTTGCAATTTCACTTACATTTTTGTATCCAATTTAGTGTCCACTCCCTTAGTATTTTTGTAGGCTTATTTTACCCCCTAAATCAGCCTTTTCCCCTCTCAGGATGCTCAAGACCCCTTTTTAGCAGCTACCTTCACACATCAACTTTGCATCAAACCTTGTGCTTTTCTCATTCTCGTTGTTTTATAGCATGATTTATCTAGACACTAGCGTATCATGAAAACGTCTACATATCATGCTAGTGTCTGTGACATTTTGACATTCAAATAGTCATTTTCAAGTGCCTTGCCACTTGTCAGCTACTTTTTTCAATGGTAACAGCTCAAGAACCTTATTCTCCCTCCTATTCTCTTTCAATTATATCTTTTCAATTCATTTGGTATTCTTAGATTCTATCTTGGACATTCTCTTGTGTTTCTCTTGCTATCTTTCTTTCATAGATCTTTATAGCTTGCTACAACAACACTCTCGCATTCTTACAACACTCTTTACAAGTCTCTTGGCTCTCACAACCCTTCTTTCTTTATCTCTCTCCTTGGATTCCTCAAGTCTTGTAGGTGATATCTCTCGCGTCTTATGTCTTTGAGAATCTTTGGATTTCTCACATCCATTTTCATGTATTTTTCTATCTTGTCCATTTATCTTTCTATCTATCTATCTCACGATACAGGTTATCCTTGAGTAGGGTTTCCTTTTATCACTCATTGTGTCTATATTGATTTATCTATTTATCTATCTGTCTATCCGGCTATCTGTGGAGGTGGGAACACCAAAATAGGGGTTTGACTACAGCAAGCCCCTAAACAGCCTCAAAAAATTTCCTTGGTCTTATGTGTGCAGGTATTGAAGATATTCATTTGTTGGAGGCTTCATTGATTGGGTTGTTGTGAGCATTTTCTTTCTCCTCCTTAGACTTATCATCTACATTTCATTTAAGTTATGTTTTACTTATACCATTTACTTTATTTTACTCTATTATTTTCCTACACATCAAGGATTTTTAGCAGTCAAAGTAGAAGTAGTCACAAAGCTATTTTCTAAGATATTCCTATTTTCTTGTCTATACAAGACACCGGCATGTCACACTTCTATGTATGTGTCACACTGCCATCCTTTGGCTGAGAACTCGTCACTATATCCAAAAAACCTCTATGACCTTCTCTTTCTAATTTTGAAACTCTCACTTTGTTTCTCAAGGCAATTTGAGGTAGTTTAGGGCAGTTCATTCCTTGTGACTCTATTAAGAACAAAGAGACTCATGAGCAGTGAGTCCCCCCCTTCTCTACAAGTTGATTTTTTTTTCAAAATTGATTTATGAAATTAAAATGTATTATAGATTACAATGTCTAGTTTTCAAAGATGTAATTTTCTTATGATTGGATTATATTTTTATTTTTTAATTAATTTCTAAGGAAATTACTCCATAAACTTGAAATGTCAAGATTTTATTTTTTAATAACATTTCATTTTTTAATTTTCTTATAAATAAAATTATATGACATCAATCTACAAAAATTATCTACACAATGAAAAAAATAAAAAAATGATTAGTATAGGTCAAATTATGGTGTTCATTGTAATACCCCTCCGTTTTGCTTCTTGTTGTTTTGCTTTATGCTATGTTTGGGATGCAGCTACTATTATACTGGACACACCTTGTTGTTTGTGTTTTGATCGCTACTATTGAGCGACAATGATTATTGTGGGATGTGAATTATCTGATTATTGTTTCACATGCATTATGGATTATTGATGTTAGTAGAGTTAGCTTGAGATATTGTATTACGTTATTATTGATTAGGATGTTATGTCAGTCTTCGATGAGTGGATTGGTGAAGAGGATGGTTTCGCATCACTCGCTCGCAAGTGCCCTGCGAATCCGTGATTTCTTCTTCACAGTGTGTATTATATACTGGATATACTGTATTATGTTGTTTACTTGGTTTTAGGTTGCAGGTACATGACATCGACTCCACCTGGTTTCACAGGTTTGAGCGTGTCGATCCAACGGTTAAGTTGAAAGGGAGATAGTAACTAGGTAACATGTGTCAGGTCTACGCCCTAGCCTTAGTGTGTCGATAGTCCTATTTTGTGAGTCATGTTTATTTGATTTAATGTTATATGATTTTATTAGATGCATTATTATTTGATTAATGTTTTGAATAATTGCATTGGATAGAATAGTGATTATTTTAATATTAAACCAAAATTATGCTTGATGTTGTTTAAAAGTTTATAATGAAATTTAATTTAATTAAATTTTAATTTATTTACTTAATTAAATTTTAATCTCAAAAGGGTTAAATTTAGTTATTAAATAATTAAAATTGATTAATTAAGTTTATTGGATTAAATTAAATTAAATTAAATCATGAGAAATTGAAAAGAAATGGAAATTGTATTTTAATTCAATTTTGTGTTTTCAAAAATTAGAAAAGAAAATAAATATCTAATTCTCTATTTTGCATGCAAAAGGGAATTAGGGTTAGATTAGATATTTTAGTTTTAATGTGAATGCATGTTTCAATTTTTTGGGGGGGAGAGAGAAGTTTTGGGAAGGATTGATATTTTTAGAGGAATTTGGGAATTTTTGAAGAAATTGCACAAGTAGGGTTTGAAACAAATTTTGGATTTGGGAATTGGAATTGGTTGCACGTTTGAGGAAAAGCTTGGAGGAGGCTTCTATCAAAGAAATTGCATCATCTTATGTAGCTTCATATTCCAGGCTTTATACTTGATGTTTATTTCAATTTTCAATTTAATGGCTATGAAAAATTTGATAAACTTACTCTAGGAGATTATTTAGTAAACAAAACCCGTAGATCCACTGTTGAAATTCAATTTAAAGTGTTCTCAAACATTTAGGATTTATTATGGAAATTCTATCTTGAAAACAATCAGATCTATATTTCAAATTCAAACCCTATAGAAAAATTACATTGAAAATCAAACAAAATTTAGTTTTGTACAAAGTTCTTTGTTTAAATTTTTCAAAAATCTAAAAGAATAGATTGTGGGAAACTAATATTACAACTTTTGAATTTTGGAATGAAATTCTAGAAAAAAATTAATTAATTTTCTTGTTTCTGGTTTTTGTTTAAATATTTTTCAATTTGACCAATTTTAGATTCTGGTAAATATATAAATATATTTATATATGATTTAGATTGTGTAATGCATATATAAATTATGGATCTTCAAATATTAAATTAAACAACTGTTAAAATTTTCTTGTTGAAAATTTTTGTCTCGAAAAACGCGCCTGTGTTAAATGGGGATTTTCCCTTTTTTCGTTTTTGGGGTTCTATGTTTCTTTAAAAAAATATATAAAATAAAATAAAATATAAATGAAATGCTTGTAAAATAAAACCTTTGAATTTACCCGCTTTTTATTTTGGCTCTTTATGGGAGTCAGGAAATTATTTATTTAAAAAAAAAAAATGATTTAAAAATTGTGGTCGGTGGGGGTCAAGTCCCACCGACCATCGTACCAACGCATGGGGGACGCACTGCCCATGTGACAGTGTGCCCATCCCATTGGGGGCGACGCACTATCCCATGGGGAGTGTGGCCTCCCCAAACCTTGGTAGCTGTTGTACAAGGTACAGGCAACAGTGGCAGGAGTACTGGTGCCCACTGTCAACTGGGAATCCATCTGCCACTATTCAGCTTTGTTTTGGTGAAATTTAATTCGTTTCTTTTTGTATTGTTTGGATTTCAATGTATTTAAAATGCGAATAATTTATGTGGTTACTATAAATAAGATATGTTCTTTAATATTATATATATTAATATATATAATATTAAATTTATATATATATATATATATATTTGTATTTGTAAGATGGATTTGGAAGTAAGAATAAATATCCTGGAAGTATTAAAATTACAGTTTGGTAAATTTTGTAAAATAGAAGATTAATGTAAGTGTATAATCAAATTACGTGAATACATTTAATTTGATGGAATATTACTTTATATATATAGTTGAGTATATATATATATGTATTTGATGATCAGTTTGGGCACATTAACACATGCATGTAATTAGACAATTAATTAAATTGAAATTCTCATCGAGCATGATAGGTTAACATTATGAATGTATTTATTTTCATGATGAAATTATTATGTTTTAATGAATATTTAGAAACATAGCATTTTATTTTCTGCGAGGAACATTAAGTAGGAATATCGATTTAAGATATCCAAACATAGTGTTTTTCTTTATCAATGCATTATTGTATTATTT